>JAJLUQ010000061.1:0-90558 GCA_030564385.1 Blastobotrys robertii | reverse complement strand
TCTGCTTAGCCGTTTTTGATGATGAAAAAGTCGAAATTCCGCGGAT
This sequence comes from Blastobotrys robertii, assembly GCA_030564385.1. Lineage (NCBI taxonomy): Eukaryota > Fungi > Ascomycota > Dipodascomycetes > Dipodascales > Trichomonascaceae > Blastobotrys > Blastobotrys robertii. The sequence continues at coordinate 90,512 of JAJLUQ010000061.1, read as the reverse complement.
AGCCGTGCTTGTCGATAACATGCATCCTCCTCTTATGCTCGTCGCTGCAGAACCGCTGGCAACTCTCCTCTAGACACCCGTATATGCTGTGGCCCGCCCGCTGGCGGGCCTGGGCATACATGTCGTGGTTCTCGGTAATGTGGAGGTTCAGAATCAGCTCGCTCGGAAACACCCGCCCGCACTGTGAACACTGGTTGCAGTGGAACCGATAGTAGTGAGACTCGAAGGAATCGTGGCTGTGGAATGTCTGAGGGGTGGAAGAGCAACCAGGGGGGAGCGTGCAGACTAGCTCGAGCTGTTGGTCCAGGACGGTGCATTTGGCGGGCTCTTCGTCTTCGTGTTCATATTGTCTTTTCATCTCGCTCCACGAGATCAATGAGTCGAGATCAATGAAGCTTTCTTCTTCAGTATAGTGTAGACAAAATTATTTGAGATGTAGTGAAGTGTGGTTGAACAGCCTGTGTAAGCTCTAGACCCGGGTACCTGGAATCGCCAATCTAACAACCTCTACCTTATCCTGGCGTGTACGCTGCAACGGATCCTGATCAGATGGGATCAGCGCCGGCGTACGCAGGGACAAAGCGCCGTGAACGTGATTTTGCAATGCACCCGGAGCGCAGTCAGCGAGAGGAGAGGTCTGTTTTGTTTGTGAGAATTAGCATTTGACAACAACAGCCGTGCTATGTGCGCGGGCGCTCCTGGTCTTGAAGACTGGTCCTGATCCCGCCATCGGGTCATTGTAGACTCGAAGAACTACCAAGCTCGCCTCTGACTGGTAATCGGATTCGAATCAATAACATTGCCAGATTCATTGATTGATTCATTGGCATCTTACTCGTCACGTGATTCTTGATGCTGGAGCTACCGCGAACCAGCGAGTAACTCAGAATTGAATTGAAATATAGCAGATATCAGATAGCATAGCAGGATAACAAGGCAGTAGATGAGTATAGACTGTTCTGCGCTGCCGGATTAATTTCGCCGATAACGCGCTCTGACTCAATTCACAATGATTAGGCCCATGAGACTGAGGCCGCTGGCCAGGCAGGCGGGCGTGCTAAGAGGGCTGGTTCGCCAGAGCAGATTCTACTCCGATGTGAAGCTCACGCGAGAAAACTACGATGTGCAGCGGAAGGACTTTTCGCGACTGAACGACGACGATGTCAACCACTTCAAGAGCATTCTGAACAACAGCGGCGTTGTGCAGGATAAGGACGATTTGCAGTTTTACAATGAAGACTGGATGCGAAAGTACCGAGGTAGTTCTCAGCTGGTGTTGAAGCCGAAGAACACAAAGCAAGTCAGTCAGATTCTACAGTACTGCAACGAGAGACGGCTGGCGGTTGTGCCACAAGGCGGAAACACTGGCTTGGTTGGCGGCTCTGTGCCAGTATTTGACGAAATCATCGTTTCCCTCTCAAATTTCAACAAAATCCAGTCGTTTGACCCTGTCAGCGGTATTCTGATTGCCGATGCCGGCGTGATTCTAGAGAATGCCGACAACTTTCTGCGGGAGAAGGGCTATATCTTCCCTCTTGACCTTGGTGCTAAGGGGTCCTGTCACATTGGAGGCAACGTGGCTACAAACGCCGGTGGATTGCGATTGATTCGCTACGGAAGCTTGCACGGCACGGTTCTGGGCCTGGAAGCCGTGCTTGCAGATGGTACTGTGGTGGATGCGTTGAGTCCACTGCGAAAGGACAACACAGGTTACGACCTGAAGCAATTGTTTATCGGTTCAGAGGGAACGTTGGGAATCATCACCAAGATTTCCATTCTGTGTCCCCCGGCTCCTTCTACGGTTAACGTGGCCTTTCTCGGCGTGGAGAGCTTCGAAAAGGTCCAGGAGACGTTCAAGCAGGCGAAGGGAGAACTTTCTGAGATTCTGTCGGCCTTTGAGTTCATGGACTCGAGCATAGCAGGCCTGGTGGCAGAGCACACCGACCTAGTACCCCCGCTTGAACAGGACTACCCATTTTACTGCCTGATCGAGACCAGCGGATCCAACAAGGAACACGATGACACTAAATTGGAGGCTTTTCTGGAGAATGCCTTGGAGAAGGGTAACATTGTCGACGGCGTGGTGTCGCAGGACGAAGCCCAACGGAAAAACCTATGGGCGTGGCGAGAGACTGCTCCAGAGGCTACTGGAAAGACTGGTGTCTACAAGTATGACGTCTCTATTCGACTTCCGCAGCTGTACGAGCTCGTCGAGGCTACTCGAGAGCGACTTAAAGACGCTGGCGTTCTCGGAAAAGGTGACGACTACCCAGTGATTGACGCTGTTGGATACGGCCATCTTGGCGACGGAAATCTGCATTTGAACGTGGCGCTGCGACGGTACGACAAGAAGGTGGAGGCGCTGCTGGAGCCTTATGTGTACGAGTGGATCTCCAAGGTGAACGGATCCATTTCTGCTGAACATGGTCTTGGCTTCGCGAAGAAGGACTACATTCAGTACAGCAAGAACGATGGTGTGATTGGGCTGATGCGAGCCCTAAAGAAACACTACGATCCCAAGGGAATTCTCAATCCCTATAAGTACCTTTAGTTCTTTCTGCCGTTTATCATAAAACATGCTAATACTGTAAGTTGTAAGCTGTCCAAATTTCACGCGGCTCAGGTCATGCCGAGGGCAATACCCGGCACAGCCACAAGCCGCCACTAACACTGTTACGTGTAATCTGCATAACGGGGTATTGCCTTGACAGTGCAATGTTGCACAGCCCCGGCCGAAAGCGCGCTGTCAGGCCCTGACACACTTCACTGAAGCCAAGCGTCCATGGCATCACAAAACTCCGACAAAACATGTACTGTCAGACCCGGCGTCCGCTAACCCACACTAAACGACCCATCGGCAAGCCTAAACACTTTCCCGGGCAAGCCGAAGATCTTTCGGCAAGCCGATTGGCATTGGTATTAAAAAGGTGGGTCACACAGCGCACGAAACTAAACATGCATGTCTCCGCAACCGCACTGGTGAATCGTCGCCGTACCTACCACTTTCCCAGAACTATATAAGGGCCATATCCGCTCTTTCCCACCACACCTCTCTTATCACAAATGTCCCACCACTTACAACTCGGCGAAGGCGTTGGCCTCATCCAGCCAGCCCAGCATCAGGGTGTCATCGTCAGCACCGGCAACGACATTCCCGGCTACGATATTGTTCAGACCCACGGTGTCGTCTACGGTATCACCGTTCGATCTCGAAACGTCGTGGCCAACTTTGGTGCTGGCCTCAAGTCCATTGTCGGTGGTGAATTGAAGTCCCTCACCAAGAACGTTGTCACTTCGCGAGACGAGGCTTTGGACCGACTCATTTCCGGTGTCCGAGCCGCCGGCGGCAACGCTGTCTACGCTTTCCGATTCGACTGTGGCTCTCTGGGTGAAGGTCTCACTGAGATTTGCTGCTACGGAACCGCTGTCACCGCCGTGTCAAGGAGCCAGGGCAGTTACAGCCAGGCCCAGCAGTACAACCAAGGCCAGCAGTACAACCAGGGCTACCAGCAGCAGGGACAGTACGGCGCTCCAAACCACCCACCGCCACAGAAGTACTAGTTAACCGGCTTGAACCATGACGGGCAATGAAACCGGAACTGTACAATAACCTTTAGTAACGATAATGAATAATGAGTATTTTGCAGGATCAATCTGACACGAATTCCTATGATGGCATTCACGACAAAATGCCAAGAGATGCTTAACATGTCATGCAGGCGCGCTCAACGGCCACAGTGCTTTTGGCACCGCGTTTTATCGTTGACAGTTGCCGTGACACGACCACAACAACGTAACCCAATTGCGCGGTACATCCTGCAGAAAAGTGCGGAATAATCGCGGTGCGTGAGTAATATGAGTCAGTGTCGATCACCGCGTCACATTGCCTTATACCGGTAAGAGATGGCTGCGTTACTTTCACGTGGCCGAAAGAACCCTAACCTGCTTGTCCAGCCGCGTTGCGTGGGGCTTTTTAATATAAGCTGATCAGCGTTGAAATATACACAGAGTATATCTCAGGCATCCACAAGAGGTATATTGGAAAACACTGATTGCGGTTCCGGTGAGCGCCCACAGTCAGCCTTATACATCGCCAGTTAATCGCTCGCTCCAGCTAGTCCAAGGTATGCCAGAGGGCCTCAAGTGCGCGGTATATATAGGATACTGCGAAATTGAAACCATTCAGATCAGCTCACTCATTCCAGGTCGTGCACTCTGCCCCTCTAGGTAAGCCCTTATATGCGACTTATACCGAGTCAGCACGAAAAAGATGCAATCGACGATTCGTCTAAGCAAAAGAACAGCGCGCTTTAATCGTACCAACTTCAGTGTGCTGGATGTACTCTTGTTCCGAACAATTGCATACTCACGAGCACTGAGGTGCGCTACAAAACAGATCACCAGATGGGCTGATATGCTGCCAATTGCTGAATTGTGCACCATTGAGGAATTGGGCTGAGCACCTGAGCTAGGCTACCCGGTTAGTGCATCGAGCAGGAAGAACAGCCTGTGCAATCAGCTCATCTTCCCTTCGCGTTGTTGTTGGCTCTTAATAGCGCAAGCGCTTCGGCCTTGATCTCTCTTTCTGTAAACACTTCGTACCTGTTTGTGCGGCTACGTGCCTATGCGCGCTTCTGCCGGCCGGGCGAGCGCCAGAAAACGTGCGCGGGTCCAAGTGCGGGAAATAAACAACATTCTCTCCGCAATATTCTCTCAGCTATCTGATTTCCTCTCTGCTGATGGAATCAGCAGTTCCATATTATCGAATCGCTCTACAAATCCTATACTCGATGCTAATAACTAAGCCGGCGCGCGAACATACAATGAACCTCACTACCTGGGTATGAACAAAATTGTCATGACACTAACACCTAATTGCAAGTCACGTGAGCTCCACAGCAGCCCCCAAGATTTATCCATCCTGACAGTTGTCATCGTCATTTTGCGGGGCTACATATCCACGTCCGGTGTTCGGCATTGCGACTGCCGGTGAGACCTGGCCCTGGCTAAAAGCGGAAAGCTAGCGGAAGCGTGATCTGTGCCTTCTGACTCACAGACTATCCACTCTGGCTTGTCCATCCGTAAAATACCTAGTAATCGCAGTTCTGGACTAAATTTCAGGCCACTCTTGTCCCTCGGGCCGAGATAGCCGCCTATAGCCTTGACCCGGCCAACCTGCGGTGGCATTCTAGCGCTGCGAGAGCCCAATCTCAAAGCCATTAACGTCTGTAATGATTTCAAATAATCTCGCTATCTCAAGAAGCCCAATCCTAGACTTAATATAAACTGGCTGTCGGCGGTACCCCGCCGGCTTCGCTTCTTAGTTCAACGCGCACTCACGTGACAAACTCTCCACTATTGGGTCTTTGAATGCCGACTCGGACATCGACATCACACATCAATGAACAAGCTCAAGATCCTAGTTCCCGTCAAGCGAGTGATTGACTCTGCTATTCGGCCACGAATCAACAAGGCCGGCACGGGCGTCGAGACACAGGGTGTAAAGTTCAGCATTAACCCATTCTGCGACATTGGTCTGGAGGAAGCCATTCGACTGAAAGAAAACAACAAAGACCTAGTTGAGGAGATTCACGCCGTCTCTGCTGGTTCCACCAAGTCACAGGAGGTTCTACGAACCGCTCTGGCCAAGGGCGCCGACTCCTCTACTCTGGTTGATCTCGGTGAACAGTCTATTGAGCCACTGGCCGTCGCCAAGATCCTCAAGAAGCTGGTCGAGGAGAAGCAGTCCAACCTGGTTATTCTGGGCAAGCAATCCATCGATAATGATTTGAACCAGACTGGCCAGATGCTGGCTGGCCTGCTGAACTGGCCACAGGCTACCAATGCCTCCAAGGTCGAGGTTGACCAGGCTTCCGGCAAGCTGACTGTCACTCGAGAGGTTGACGGTGGTTCCGAGACTGTCTCTGCTCAGCTTCCTCTGATTATTACTACAGACCTGCGGCTGAACGAGCCACGATACGCTACGTTGCCCAACATCATGAAGGCTAAGAAGAAGCCACTGAAGGTGGTCAAGCCAAGCGACCTGGGCGTGGACATTACAAACAGACTGGAGATCCTGAAGGTGTCTGAGCCACCAGCCCGAGCCGCTGGTGTCATTGTCAAGGACACTGATGAGCTGATTGCCAAGCTGAAGAGCGTGGGTGCTGTCTAACCGCGTAGCGGTTGTGTCGCCTAGACGCTCCGGTACCTAGAGCCTAGCACTAGATTTAAGAATAGACGATGCTGTACAGTCACCACCGCTTTGGGTCGAGTCGTATTAATGTCGGCACTCCGGTGGGACCTCGGTCCTGACACCACCGATGGCCACCACCGACATAATCGTGGACTTTGTGAAGTCAATCAAGAAAGAGAAAGGTCCTGTTGTGATTGGAATCAGCGGCCCCCAGGGATCTGGCAAGAGCACAGTGGTGAAGTCTGTGGCCCGGGCCCTGCGCGAACATCTCTCCGTCGTGGAGTTCTCCATCGACGATGTTTACCTCCCGCATAACGAGCTAGTAAAGGCCAGGGAGAACCCGCTGCTGCAGACCCGAGGCCTTCCGGGGACTCACGATATTTCTCTGTGTACGGAGACGCTGGACAGCCTAGAGAGGCAGCAGCCAACAGACATCCCGCAGTTCGACAAGTCGCGCTTCGAGGGCGAGGGGGACCGGGCCGAGCCTGTAAGGGTCCAGCCGCCGTACGACGTCATTCTGTTTGAAGGCTGGTGTGTAGGGTTCAGTCCCCTGAGCAATGAGGAAGTGAGAGAGAGAAGCAAGCAGGGCGTGGTTAGCAGATTTCCGTTAAGCGAGGTGCTTCGGGTGAACGATTACCTCAAGAGCTATGTCCCCATCTGGAACCGATTCGACGGGTTTGTTCACCTGGACGCCGAGGATATCAGCTACGTGTACGACTGGAGGCTCCAGCAGGAACACATGATGATTGCGGCCAAGGGCAGCGGCATGAGCGATGTGGCCGTGAGGGCCTTCGTGGACGGCTATATGCCCGCGTACGAGCTGTACAATGAGGACCTACGAAGGATTCCGCCGGCAAAGCGAGCCCTGAGGTTGGTGCTGGATAAGAGCAGGGTTGCAACGGTGGTTTAGATTTGGAAATCTTACAACAATGGGGGAATAGATGAGGTTGATGTCGTCGTACATAGTTGTGGAACCAAAGCTGCACTTTTGTAACTAAGTTAGTAAGTTCACACAAGCGTACTAACGTGAACGGTATATGACGGTGTAGAGACAGCTGTGCTCAGAATCTCGGCTTGAAATCATCGTCCCAGTCAGACTCATAGGTTTGAGACGACATTAAACGTTTGGAAGCGCTATCAAAGAGGGACAGTTTTTCTTTTCTCTTTCGCGACTTTCGATGCTCAGCACTGGGTATTTGCGCAGACGGGAACGGACAGTCTGGGTCATCATTGTCTGAGCTGATACAAATGAGGTCTTCATCGCAATACTGGGTCGCTGGTTCTGACGGTGGTAGTTCGGTATTTGCGACACCAAAGCTAACCTTGTGTTTTTCCGACTTTTGTTGACAATTTGCCATTCGCAAACTATCCTCGACGGCCCTTAAGTCGACTGGCTGGGTCCTGGGTGGGGTATTTCGGGGCGGTAAATGCTGACAGGAGCAGGCTCGAACTTCGAGAAGCAGCTCGAGTTTCTTGAGTTTAATCTCAACGGCCTTGGCTATATCCAGCGAGGTCTCTGCAATCCTTCGTGCGGTTGAATTGTGGTCCTCATGCTCTTTTCTGAGAGTATCCAAAAGTGCGCTCGTCTCCTCACGCCATGCCTTCCGGTCGGCATTCCACTGTGCTGCAGTCTGCTTGATCTCCATCATGTATCCTTTCAATGTATCGATCCAAACTCTCGACTGCTCTTTGAGCTCGATGGTATCATTATGAACTCGCCGGGCATTGACCACCAGCGACACATCAGGACTGTCGGGTATGGTTTCATTGACAACTTTTGCGTTTCTGAATTCAGACAGAATATCCTCAAGGCTTTCCATGCTGTAGAGAACAGTGCGAGCGCTTGGTATGACGTCACAGGCTAATCCTGGTCCCGGCGCTTACCCTGGCGCTTAGGTCTGTTCGATACGGCGCTTAGCAGGCGTAGGACTTAGTGGCGTGTGGCAATATCCCTACCGCAGTGACCGCGGGACGTGTGTTTTCGCTGTGTGTTTTGCTGTGTATTGGACGAACTGCAGTCGGAAGTTGTGGGTGAGTGGGAGCGCCCCACGTTCAGGGACACATCACATACGACCACAACGCATTTAGCATTGGCTTATGCGCGAACCTAACACTGATATCGCTGGAGGGGAGAATTTTGCCGACTGGATAAAACAATATATCAAAAGACACTGGAACAGACACTAACAGAGCTGAACATCTCAGAAACACACACTAACGGCACAATGTCAGAACTATCAGACCGCACACCGCCAGGCTCAAGCCGGCAGTCAATAGAAACTCAGAGCGACGGCTCCGATCTAGACAAACAATTCGACATTGAAGACGAGGATGTTGGACTACTGCACGAAGAACACACAGCCAGTTTCGGCGCTAATGAGACTCTGGAAGCTATGGCCACGCAAGATGGCAAGAGCAATCTCATGATGGCATTTCTGAACATGGCGAACAGCATCATTGGTGCCGGAATCATTGGACAGCCCTACGCAGTCAGGCAGTCCGGCTTGATTGGCGGCATTATCTTGTTGGTTGTTCTGACTATCGTCATCGATTGGACAATCAGGCTGATGGTGACGAACGCAAAGATGAGCGGCACAGACACCTTCCAGGCGACTGTTAGCAGATGTTTTGGAAAACCTGGCCTCATCACCATCTCTATAGCGCAAGGTGCCTTTGCGTTTGGCGGATCAATGGCTTTCTGTGTCATCATCGGTGATACCATCCCGCATGTCATCAACGCCATCTTTCCATCACTGCACACTGTTCCAGTTATCGGCTTCCTCACTCGAAGAAACCCGATAATCGTGCTGTGCACAATGCTGATTTCGTACCCCCTGGCTCTCAACCGAAACATCGCGCATCTAGCCAAGGCCAGCGGATTAGCATTGGTCAGCATGGCGGTGATTGTGCTCACGGTGGTCATCCGTGGCCCCCAGCTGAACTTGAAAGGCGAGTTCACCGCCCCTCTGCTCACCGTCAACTCTGGCATTCTGCAAGGAGTGTCCGTTATTTCCTTTGCATTCGTGTGCCACCACAACTCACTGCTCATCTTCGACTCGCTGAAGACACCCACAATGGACAGATTTGCCATGGTGACGCACTGGAGCACAGGCGTGTCCATGGTGGCTTGTATGTTGATGGGAATCGGCGGCTTCGTCGTTTTCAAGAGCGACACAAAAGGTAACGTGCTCAACAACTTCCCGGCGGACGACGTCATGGCTAACATTGCCAGATTTTGTTTTGGATTCAACATGCTCACGACACTGCCTTTGGAGATATTCGTCTGCAGAGAGGTCCTGCTCAACTATTTCTACCCGGAAGCCGAGTTCAACTGGAGGAGGCACTTCGTCACCACAACTGTACTGATGATTGGGGCCATGTCGGTTTCCCTGTTTACCTGCAACCTAGGAGTGATTCTAGAACTGGTGGGATCGTCGACGGCGTGTGTGATGGCTTATGTCCTGCCGCCCATGTGTTTCCTAAAACTCTCGCACAAGACGCTGCGGGAAAAGTTGCCCTCATACGCGTGCATAGTATTTGGCAGCGCCGTCATGGTTCTGTCGACGCTACAGTCGTTGGCAAAGCTATTTGGTGGCGGCGAGCAGGACCACTGTGTGGAGTAACAGCTTACCGAGCGAAGCGAGGTAAGGTCAGTCTAGTAACACTGTTTGCTTACGGCTGACTACATATCTCTCATGTCACCTATGGCGACACATGTAAAATATACAAAACGCTAACTAGCCCTTACTGTACTGTGCGCTCCCAGCTCCTCGTTCTCCAGAACGCATCACGCGCGCCTCATCTCGTTGCGACAAATTTCCATGTCAAGCCTGAGCGGGTTCATTGACAGTGAGTACCCTCTGTTTTGTATGGTTGAAGGCTGATCTGATGTGGTTTGCACATTGAAGAGAAGCTGCCGCGATAAATCAAGAGATGCTGACGTCTTCGGCGCTAACCTAGAAAAAGTCACAATCATAACCACAGATGGCCGGATGTTCAATGGCGTTCTGAAAGGTTACGACCAGATGACCAACCTTATCCTGGCTTCCACTGAGGAAATCGTCATTTCGCCAGACGAGCCAGCGGAGGTTGTTGACCTTGGCCTTTACCTTCTACGAGGCGAGTCCGTTGCAGTGTGCGGACTCATGGACACGGAAATTGGAGATCAAATCGACTGGACAAAGGTCCGGGGATCGCGCCTGCCCTCTACAAAGCATTCATCATAGACCACGCCTGTTCTGGCAAGATTAACACCTTTCTATTTATTATGCTAGTCATCTTCGTCGTCAATAACCAACCGTCGCGGGCGCTTGACTTTCTCAGGTGAGTCAACCTCGATTAGGTCGTCATCGTCATCCTCGATTGATATCGCTGCTTCAACCTTCTTCGGAGCTTTTGTTGGCGACTCATTGTCTGAGAAAAACAAGTTATCATCCTCACTGTCATCTGCCAATGCGGCGGCTACAACCTTCTTGGGCGTAGGTTTCTGTAATGGGGTAGACTCCCGCGATAGAGTAGATTCGCGCGATAAAGTCACTACCTGCGAGGCCGCAACTTGTGACGCCGCCTGTGTCCTTTCCTGCGAGGCCAGCTTCTTCATCAGTTCTGAATTCTCCAACTGAGATCGCAACTGCTGTTCGCCCGCAAAGAAGACCTGGTCACGTGCCGTATCGTCCTCGTCATCAGAATCGTTGATGAAAGCAGCACTCTTGAGTTTCATGAGTTTCGCGGCGTCCGACTTCTTGGGCACTCTCTTCTTGCGTTGGCTCGGTTCTCCGTCTTCGTCATCTCTCTTCCTTTTGACTTTCTTTACTCTGTCAGTTGTAGGCTTCTTCTTCATGGCGAGCTGCTTAGCAAGACGTTCATCGTCCGGCAGCGCATTAAATCGCGAGTCATTGAAATCAACTTCTTCATCGTCAGACTCTTCACGGACCACAAACCCGTCAGCGTCAGCATAATCATCGTACAGACCCTCATCTTCCGCGTCGGCAGAAGTGGCCGTAGTTTTGGCGCTGATTCGCTTGATGAAGTCCGCAGCAGTGACTGATGGGTCGTCAAATGAAACCACCTCGAACATGTACCTCTTTATGAACTTGTCGCCCGTCTCGATTTGCTCACTGCTCACAGACTGTGGCATGATAAACTCTGTAGCATTGACATCCGGCAGCTGGAAACCCAACATACTAAGCAACAGTCGGAACTTGCCGTCCTTTCGAGCTGCCTTGGCACTGTTGTCATCACCCAGCGCCAAGGTAACGTTTCCGATAGAGTCTCGAACAGCCAACACTCGCGCCACTTGCTCCACAGCCCACTCGACTTGCTCTCGCTTGTCATCGTCAAGCAGAGCAGCTATGATAATAGCGTATCTTCGCTCTTCCGATAGCTCAGAATCCTTGAAACCCCACAGTGCCACACTTCGCGTTTTCTTTGGCTCTTTCACCTCGTCGAAGCCATTCTCGAGGTAATAGATAGTTTCAGGCATCTTAGCGAAGAGCATCTCCATGTACAGTGAAGGTGTCCGTTCTAACGCCGTCACCAACTCCCGGGTGTAGTAATTTTTGAACTTTTCAACGTCACGCTTGAGCGGATGCCGCTCTGGCAGCCCTGATTTTGAGTTTGTCATCTGCTCGATTAGGCGGACAAAATCAAGACTGAACAGCAGAGACTTGATCTTTCGTTTGAAGAAAACTCGGTAAAAAAACTGGATAGCGGGTTTGATCTCAGAAGCAGAAAGCTCCTGGTAGTGCTCAAGGTACCTCTTGTAAGAGTCTAACGTAGGCTCGTTGATGTATCTGTTTTCAAACCGCGTAAACTCAAATTTCCTCTCGCTTGTAACTCGACGCGATTCATCCTCGGAAGCCAGCTCGCCATACTCATCCTCTTCGTCATCGACTTGAACTGTCTTCTTCTTTTTTCTGGCTTGTCGCTTCGATCTGATGAAGAGAGCCGTGTGTTGCTTGGAGTATTGCTCCAGCATTTTGAATAACACGTGAGTCAACTCTATACTGGTTTTCAAAAACTCGAGCGACTGTCTAATTGCTCCTCGCGTTAGCCTCGACAGCACATCTAGGCTGTACTCTTCGTAAAACAGTCGAGCTTTCATGTTTTCGGCCATCTCTTTGTCGTCCTCGCTGATACTCGAGCCCATGTCCATTACAATAAGGAGGACTTGTTTGAAACAAAGCATACTGGCATAGACAACCTGAAGATTGTGCAGCTCGCCCTTCTCAAAGCACTCTCGCATCTGCTTCATAATGATGACAAACGTCTTTTGATCTAGCGCACCGGCCACAAGGCCGTAGTCCACCTCGCAGTCCTTGTTGGTCTGTCTTCGCCGGCATCGTTCAAACTCCAGAAACCAACCGATGAGGAAGAGGTACTGCATTCGATTCTCTTCAACTACCTTGTCGGAGTCCTGTTCTATCAGCTTTCGCATGGACACGAAAATGTCGTTGAATGAGTAGTCGAGAAATTTGGTGGAGAATGCTTTGAGCAGTTTGCCCGCCCCTTTGGTGAGGTAGACGCTGACATTCCATTGTTCCTGAGTTAGTTAAAAGTACCTTAGTGCCACTGCATGTATAGCTCAGCGCAGATACTCACACCCTGTTCTATCCTCCTTCCACCAGGCTTTGTCCACTTCTTGTTCTCGTCTAGCTTCTTCATTGCACCATCAATGCCCAATAATGCAGGCTGGCCGGTCACCGCATACCGCTCATTCTGTACCACCACCGACAAGGTTGTGCCGAACCTATTGTGTCTACTGCTGGCACTCCGTAGCGCGTCCTCGTTCGCCATTTTTTCTATTGCCAGTAGGTCCTTGAGGCCAGCGTTCTGCGTGTACTTTCGTCGCATGTACGACGTCTGTTCGCCAACCTGAGTCTTCTCTGTGAACAGATCCTCTAAGCCCACACCTCGCACAAGATGAAATATACACTCCATCAACACAACCGTATGGGCACTGTAATTGGATTCAATGTTGCCGGCCATTGAGACAAACAGATCCAATACAGATTGCTCCTGGAACGCTTCTATCATGGCGCTTCGGTTGATCTCCTCCACGTTTCCGTCTCCCTCTGGGTCAATGCTGAGAATGTTTCGAAAGAACAGCAAAACTAGCCTTAAAATACCATCGTCACGCTCTTCTCGGTCCTTCCGCTGCATCTGTAGCGCCGGAATGGCTATCCGTAGAATCGCTTTGAACACTCGCTTCTGAGGATGCCTGAGAATAGCTCGCTTGTACTCCACTCTGGCCTTGACCAGATGTGGTGCGTGTCTGTAGTGATTGTTAGATGACGTCTCCTTGTCAAGCTTGATGGGCCAGGTTAATGGAACTAGCAGCTCCAGACAAGCCAGCGCTATCCTCTCTGATCTCTTTGCGTCCTTGCCCTTGTCGCAATCGACATCGTACTGGGTGAGAATCTCAACGAGATCAAACGTGACCAGACTCGTTTCACTGATGGCCCTAAGAATATCCCATCTATCCAGCCTGTCGTAGCCTCGAATCCACTTCTTCAAATCTCGCAGACACGCTAGCGCATCGTCTCCGAGCTTGTATGGACGGTTGGGATCGGTGACGTCTGGACCTCCCAACGCAGAGACCAGGTTGGTCACCGTTGCCTTGAGTTCGGGATCCAGGTCCTCCATGCTTATCTCGTAGCCTCAGGTACTTTGACGCGTCCCGAATACCAAACACGAAATATACGCGTGCGCGACGCCGCATTTCTGATAGCGTGCAGAACTATTCAGATAGCCATTCCCAGTCATTCGCTATTAACTAGTCATCAGATAATATTAGTACATATGCTTCTACTGCGTCACTTCTAGTCCACCTCTGAGTCAATTTCATGAGCGCACTCGCACTTCCCAGATTCACGCTCACTCCCCCTCTTCTGCTCAGAGCCGATGGCACCCGCAGGGTCTATGCCCATTCCCTTCATCTTGACTGCCAGCTCCAGCAGATAATCGATGCTCTCGTTCAAAATCTTGGCTTTCCAAACCGTCTCGCCCCACACAAAGAGGCCGTGTCGACGCACCAGAATCGCTGAGGTGCCAGGATAGTCAATTAGCGCCTGTCGCAGTGTAGGCTCCAACTGGTCCTCCTCTGCGCAGTTCTCGATGATTGGAATTACCAGAGTATCGAAAAAACTCAGGTATCCAGGCTCAGTCACCTTAGGCACAGCCTTGATCTGTTCAATGTTTGCGATTCGAAACTCCTTATCGTACAGCAGTGAAGCCATCACGGCCGCCTGCGAATGTGTGTGGATACAGGCGCCAGCATTCCTCTCTGTGTAGCATGCCAGGAATAGTGGAGTACAAGCCGAGGGCTTGTATAAGGCTGGGGTTCGCAGGTAAGTTTGTGTCTGAAGATCCATCACAAACATGTTTTCCGGCTTCATTCGCTAAGTTAGACCAGCCAGCGTCTTGTCACTCACCTCCTTCTGGACGCCAGATGGCGCTAAGTAAATCAGGTCCTTGTATCGAATCGACATGCCACCACCAGTTCCAGGCAGCCAATTCTGCTCGAAAAACAGCTTGCAAAGATCACATATCAGGTTCGCTGGGTGATTAGGGTTGTTGCCCTTGATCAGGTCCTCAGGATCCTTGCCGGCGTAGAAGCTGAAATTGTCCACTTCGCTCATCTATAAGTGCGCGGTGAGCCTCGCATGTGGTGAGACTTAATACCTGGGGTGGGGAACCAGCACGTGTGTTGATCTCATCATTGATTTCGGAACTACAAAACATCGTTTATGACATCCCTCAGCACCGTCTTGTTATCGAAGAGTCTCCTGCTCACAGTTACGCTGGGGCTGTGCTTCTTTCCTGGGCGCTTGGACGGCGAGAGGTCCACTTTTTCGCTGTTTGTGGTTCGCGTCCGCACTGGCGTCTGACTGGGCTCAGGCAACGAGTATAGCCTGTGGCAGTTGGACGGCAGATTGTACATCCAGCCCTGTGTGTCGATAAGCTTGAGGAACTCGTTGAGCGCCGTTGCGGTTTCTAGTGTCTTTCGCGATCCAATAATGATGAGTTTACTCTTAGCTCGGGTGAACGAGACGTTCAGTCGACGCCAATCCTTGAGTAAATCGCCAACTTGACATTTATCGTTGGACCGCACCAGAGAGATAATGACGCAATCCTTGTCTCGGCCCTGGAATCTGTCGGCTGTCAGAATCTCCAGCTTGGGGCGGTGCTTCAGGCTCTTGTTGATGAGACGTAGCTGAGACCGGTACACTGTGATTAGCCCGATGGCCGACTCAGGCACATTGACAAGACACATGGCTTCAACGATTTGTCGCATGATTTCGGCCTCAGCGGGGTTTGTGATTCGCTCGCCAAGGTTGTGTTCCTTGGCAGGCACCTGGTCTGTGTTCAGAAAAATAACCCTTCGTCTATGTTAGTCAATTCAACTCCATTTTCGCCCGACGGCACCACACTCACTGCTCCTCTAAAACATGACCCAGCCAGTCGTTCTCGGCATTCACTGCTGTGGTCCTCACAGTCTGCAGCGCAGCCTTCCCTCCAATCTGCAGTACTTGCTGCGCCACATCCTCGTTGCCACATTTGAGCTTTCCATCGTAGATCAGCTTGTTCGACAGTGTCATAACGTCCCGACACATTCTGTACTGGTACGACAAGTTCACCACTGCCTGGGGTTGCGATTCACATAGATACTTGAACAGGCTGACGTCAAACCCGCCCTCGACTGCCTCAGCGCTTCGAACAAGCGGTGAAAGCTGGTAATGGTCACCCACAAGAATGAACTTATCCGCCAGAGCCAAAGGACCCAGGCAAGA
Source organism: Blastobotrys robertii (assembly GCA_030564385.1). Lineage (NCBI taxonomy): Eukaryota > Fungi > Ascomycota > Dipodascomycetes > Dipodascales > Trichomonascaceae > Blastobotrys > Blastobotrys robertii. The sequence continues at coordinate 74,528 of JAJLUQ010000061.1, read as the reverse complement.
CGGCAGTGTCAACTGCGAAGCCTCGTCAATAATGCAGTAGTCGAATGTCCGCTTCCCGAAGATCCAGTTAGTGACTGAGTAGCACGTGGTTCCAACGACTGGAGCCTCAAAATAGATATTCTGAATGTCTCGCTCGTTCTTTAGCTCCTTCTTCATCTTGGGTATAAACTCGTGAACCTCAGGATGCACACGAAGCGGAGACCCGATACGCAGAATGTCAAATCCGCTGCCTTTCAGTTTGATGATGATGTTGTCAACAGCTGAATTCGTGAACGACGCCAGCAAAACCGTCTTCTTCATGGCTACCAGAGCTTTGACAATCCCAGCTATGGTAGAGGTCTTGCCCGTTCCAGGCATACCCAGAATCAGCAGGTAGTCCTCAGCTCGCATTACCTGGTCAATGGCCAGCTTCTGATCCTCGTTATACTTGTGCCAATCAGCAACCGTATAGGGCGGGCTCTTTGGCGAGAACTTTGGTGTCACCTTGTCAACAATCTGCCGCCGCCTTTGAGCGTCGCCGGTCTTTGTAAATAAGTTCACCAAGTTATTTCGCGAGAGAGCCATGCTTACCGCAAAATCGTTCTTGTCTATGCGAAAAACAATCTCTTGTGTGGCGCTGGAAAAGAAGTTGTTGAGGCTTTCGTTCGTGGCGGGTATCGAACTCCGGAAAACCTGATTGTCGCACTTTTCAAAGCCGGGCATACGTTGCGAGGAAAATAGCTGTCGGCTCACGTCAATCTCAATCTCTTGGCGATTCACACCTCTAAATGTGCCAGTGGAAATGCACACCTGTCCTGATTCACTCGACACAACGATGGGATCGCCTATGCTGAAATGCGAGTCAACGTAGTTGAAGTACTGATTTTCTTTCTCGCTCTTGACTCTTTGGAGTTTGTAACGATAGAACCCATTCGCCGCCAGAACAGTGCCGTCAAGATTTGGCTTAACCACGAGCCGGCCATAGCACATGCCGGTTGTCTCGCGGGCCTTGCTGGTCATGGTCCAGATGTTTTTGATGTGGCTATCGCTGTCGGAAATCTCCTTAGTGATAAGACGATCCCACTTGTTGAAGAATTCCTCGTGGGTCGGCGTCAGATGCAAGGTGTTAGTATCAAACTTTTCTGGCAGTCCACTAGACTCAGCATTACCGTCCTCTGTGAATTTGTGGTATACCATGCAAGGTTCCAGACGGTGACAGTGGCCGCACTGAAAGTCGTTGCCAATGACATCTGGCAGCGCGTGCTGCGTACCTTCTATGCATTGAGCAAGCGAGTTTCTTCGTGTGAGGAGCGATTGGACCTCGTTTCGAAAGACGGGCACTCTAATCATCTCGTTGGTCTGAGTGTAGCAGAGCACGCCATGGTGGATCTCAACCTGATATCGGTCTGACATGAGCAGGGTATACAGAGTCGTTTGAGCGCGATGGCTGGCGCTTTGTGCGAACTTGGCTGTCTTGATCTCGAACGGTGCTAGGTGAGTGCCCATAGTACTGGCCGTCCGAATGGTTGTCTCCACCGTTGCATCCACCTTTCCTTTGAGACCGTACATGGGAGACCAGATTTCCTCTTCGATTTCAATCACCTTGCTGATAGACATGAGTGGTTTCGACTTGCCTCCACGGTGCTCCAGCACGACGGAATGCTGCGATGGGGCGCTCTTGAAGTAGAGATCGTGCCATTTCTGAATCTTTGGTAGACGCGCGGAAATGCTTTCTATGAGGGCCTCGTGGCTCAGCGAGGCAACCAGGATATCTTCAAAGAACTGCTCGTTGACCAACTCCTTGAGCTTGTTCTCCATAAACTCGCTCGAAAAGTCTTGAGTCGCTAGGCACGCCTGAAAAATCTCATGGATCATGGTGCCCGTCAGCATGTGCTCGTTAGGCAACTCCATGTGAGTACGCAGTCTTGACCGGAGAACTACACGGCGCTCGCAGCTGAATGAATCCGCGACGTTTGTGCAGCTGATGAGGTTGTCGGGGTTAATGATTAGTAAATGCTGGGTATTGTCGACGATGACATCTTCTGGCGAGCGCTCATCGTAGTGTCCAATGACGTGGATGATGGCATTCAGTTCGGGCCGCACCTCTAGCCAGCCTTCTCGTAAAATGACTCGCTTATGGTGGTTGTTCTCGTCCAGTACGGTCAGCTCGATCTGTGGCTGCGGACTCGTGCGGTCCGGGACAGTGTAGGTGCCGTCTGCGCAGTGAACGACTGCGTATCGGTGCAGCTCCGGTCGCTTTAGCGTACTCTTCAAAGGTATTTCGCTTGGCTGATCGTTTCTGCTTCGCGTCGTCTTTGCCGTTTTAAAATCTTTGGTCGCCTCTTTCGCCTTCACCATATTATCCAGCACGTCAAAATCAATACCGTCGTCGCTCGAGTCATCGAAAAACTGGCTCAGGTCGACGGGTGGCGCAGGAGGCGCAGAGAGTGTAGCCGGCGTCTGAGTCCTTTGAGTCTGACGCTGCGTCTGCGCCTGCAACTCCTCCAATTCCTCGATATCAATGGCAAAGCTGTCGTCGGACCTGATTTCAAAAACATTCTTGTCGAGCTCCCGCTGTTTTGGCCTCGCATACTCAGGCGGAGACGAGCACAGTTCTATGACTTCTGCTTTCGGCGACGGTGTGGGTGAACGTTCCGGCGGAGAGCTAGCTGGCGACCGTTGTGGCTTACGCCTAGTGGGCGTTCGTCCAGGCGAGGACGGAGGATCTGGTGAAGGTGATCTAGACGGGGCCTGTGGGTGCTCGCTAGACTCTCGTGACAATTCCTGATCTACCCTCGTGAAGAACTTGTACAGGTTATGAGATGCCTTCTCGTCCCCTTCCTTCCAGTTCCTCCGTCTGAATCCCTTGCAATCGCTAGTTGACTTTGATCTCTCAAACGGCATCGGCGACCGCAGCTCCTGTTTCCTGCGAATAGGCGCCGCCCGCGGAAAGCTTATCGCAGACTCTGATCGCATCAGCGGTTTCTTGATTCCATCATTCTTTGTGCCGTACGGCCACGAGTTCAGAGGCTGGCGGGTGTCTGTCTGATACTTGCTAAGCAGATCAAGCGCTGGATCGTTCGGCTTGACAGTATCCGCGTTTATGTTCGTCACCGTCTGTCTCGCGGGCTTTACAGGCGTTGCATCGTCCTCAGCACAGCTCCGTGTAGGCGAGGACGAAGTCACATCCCAGTATACGCTACCCGCCTGCGTCATGGGCATCGTGGGACTGGTGTTCACCTGAGGAACCCTGATCTCTGAGTCTTCAGCATTGGGGCCCAATAGCATCTGCCTCACATCGTTCCAGCTCTTCCTGGATCTCCTCTTCTTCTCCGTGGCTTCGTTCTGTACAGCCATCCCCGGTTGCTTTGTCGTGGCCGGCTTCGGTGGGCGCCTGGAGTCACTGGACTCGCCCCTAAGCGTATCGGTGGGTAATGGGCCAAACTGAAATCTCCTCATAGATTCATCTGTTGTTAGCAAAAAAACACCTCTAGTGCTACCTACTACTCTTGTCGATCAGCGAGACGCGAAACTTTCGCGTTGCTTACGCGACCAATATTTGTTTACGCGTCGGCATTCCACACCTACCATGTAGCCATGTAGTCCACTTAACACACCAACACCAACTCGGCTATGAAAGAACAGAACAGTAAATATTTCAGTATTAACGTGTGGATTTCGCCAACTCATACGGCTTATTCTACCCGGAGACTGCCCACAATACTTGCCTTACCGACATCCTTACAAACCCACGACGGCGAATACTACGTCGACCTTCAAGATGCATGATCATTGCTTCATCTACAGTTGCTAGTCTTGCCTTGTCAACCCTCGAGTGCAAAGGCTCGAGACTCAAGGTTTCGCTCGTTCATGCCATTACTATGTACTCATCTATTATGCATCATTCATTGGCCGGATTCCGTCCTCCGGCTGCGCTTGTTCAGGCCGCGGCGACTCAGACTTCTTGACTCCCTCACCTCGACAAAGCGGACACGAGTTCCTTCCCGTAGTGAGCCACTGGTCAATACAATCCTTGTGGAAGATGTGGTTGCAGTTGTTGAGCACTCGAATCTGCTCTCCCTCCTCATATGCACTCAAACAGACTAGGCATCGCTCCCCAAGATTCTGCGTAAGAGGCTCGTCAGAGCCAACCACGAAAATGCCTCCAGACAGGTCAACCTCTTCCTTGGTAGCCACAGGCGGTTTGGCTTGACCCATAAAGTTCTCCAGTGTGAGCAGGTCCTCATAGGACGGGTTATCCGTAAATAGTGTTGGTGCCAACAGAATTGGATGGTTGCCTGGGTACGAGCCCCCCACAACATATACGATCCACGACTGGCGTGACCTGGCGTTTTCTCTGGGGCCCGCCGCACTTGCGGGATTTGTAGGGGTCGCGTGATGCGTATTATGCTCGGCATTGGGCGCAGCGGGGCCTGTTTCTGTGCCTAAGGAACCTTCAGATGCTCTTCGCCGTGCCTCACCATCAGTGGCTCCCCCGCTTGCGCTGTGGCGGGGCACCTCAGGGGTAGGCTCGCCTGTGGTGCTTCTGTCTGGGAAAAACTCGTCAAGCATCATGTCGTAAATGTTTGGTCGTGTAGCTGTAGCTCGCAATCCGCCCAGCAGAGCCTCTCGCTCTGCATTGAGCGTGTCACGGGCTCGCTGTCGTCGTGTCAGGTTGTTGAAGTAGTCGGTGAGGTCCAAGCCGTCCAGACGGTTCTGTGCGGTTGATGATGCTTCTGGCTGGTCGCCTGTGGAAGTGTTTGATCGTCGTGCAAGCAGGTCTGGCCAAATGTCGTTGTCGCTGTCCTCCTCGGCGAATAGCAGGTCATTAGCCAGTCGCGATGTGGAGGTGGTAGTGGTAGTCGCACCGGCGTTAGTGGTGGGGTTTGTGTTATTCGCGCTGCTTGAGGTTGTGGTAGCGCTGGTGCTGGTCCTGTTGAGCCGGATCGGTCTAGCTGCAGTGGCGTCAAACAGAGGCAACCCGTTTGGACCGGCGGGGTTGACTTGGCCCACCAGCTGGTTCTCGCTGTCTACAGCTCTGACGCCGACAATGAGCACTGGGATAAGCGCTGGGCTACTGTTGTCTGCACTATTGATAGCGGGGGTAGGCGGGAACCTAAACATGCGAAAGAAGTTTTGCGTTCGTCGCTGGCCTTCAGCTTCGTTGAAGCCTGAAAGCTCGTTGGCGAGAAGGCCATTATCGAGACTGTTGAGAAATCCGTGGAAACTGTCGTCGGGCGAGTCTGAGTCCGTAGTTCTGACGGAGTTGACGCCAGAGTGGCCAAAGCTTCGGCCGCTGCCGCTGCCGCTGCCGCCGACCAGCGAGCTGGCGGTGACCGTGGCGGCAATAGAAAGTAGCCGCGATAGCATTGCCGCCTGGGCCTCGAAACTGTTCTCGTTATCGTTCATAGACTCCCGCGAGGTGGACCGCGAGGGATGTCGCTCCACAGGCATGTCCCGCGGGCGCCTGTTGAACCTGTTCATGAAGCTGGCCAGGTTCAGATGCTCTCGGGGCTCGGCCACGCTCTGCATGGACTCGTTCGGAGTGAAGAACATGGCTGAGTCAGCAGGCGTAGATTCTTGTGTGGGGTTTGTGGTAGTAGTTGTGGATGAAGAGGATGACGACTGGTTTGTCAGCGTCGACATGACGGACTGTCCGATCCGTCGCAGCGTAGAGGAGGTCCTGTTCCGCTTAGATCTGGCGGATGTCGTGGCAGAGGTCTCATCAGAGCTGCTAGTTCGGCGCCGCCGCCGAATGCCCGCCAGACCCGTGGGAACAGCGCTCGTGGAGGCGATAGCGCTGGTATTAGCGTTCACACTGGTATTGGATGAAGATGCCTCCTCATTTGTGTTGCTTGTAAGCGAGATGACATGCGAGTTCTGGTCATTCAACAGGCGGCTCGAGCCGCCGGGAACGTTGCGCCGGAGCCTGAGAGAACCGAAGCTGGAAAAGACGCTACGACGGGGATCAGTGGGTTCCTCCTCTCCGCCCGGGTTAGCGTCTCGCATGATGTCGAATACTAGCGGGCGGTGGCCCTCAGACTCCCCCTGCGGAGCCTGGTCCTGTGGTTGTTGAGTCCGGTGCTGCCGGCCTGGGGTCGAAGAAGTTTGTCCCATCAACTATGTATGTAGTAGAGCTTGCTAGTTTCGAATGCTGTGCCGTTAGGCTGCTAGCAAGAATCAGCTGCGTGGTGTGATTATTAAGGTGCTGGGACGTTGGGATGCCCCTGTTTGGTCACACTCCCACGGTGAGATAACACAGCCTACGCCAGGCTAACCGATTACAGTGTAGATTGCAGTATAGTCCGTAGAGCTTAGATCAGAGCTATGAAGGTATTAATTAAGTACATTGGTTTATCGCTAAGCTAATCACACTAAGCGCTGAGCAATCTCTTTTGCATATGGGATCACGCAGTTATCATATGGTGTTGTCATTGCGTGCGCACCAATATAGATAGATGGCTCAGACGGGGAACAGCGAGCGGCCGCAGCCGTTGCCTTGTAGATACAGGACGGTGAGTGTGTTCGAGCGGATACAAGACGCGATGCTAGTGATCAAGCGCTTGGCTAGACGCCTGGCTCTTACCTGTGGTATGAGCCTGACCCGCCCTTTGGTGACAAATCAGCTAACCTAGGCAACTGTCCTGGGTCAAGGTACCTATTCCGTGGTCAAGGAGGCGATTCACATAGAAACCGGGCAGTGAGTACAGGAACGGGGAAGTACCAGCATGGCGAATCGTGATTGGGCTTGAAGCGACTACGGATGGTTAAGATAAGCATTTTTGAAGTCGAGACTACGGGAGCGGATGAGCAGCGTGTGCTGCCTGAAAAGGTTTTGTTCAAGAGCTATGTGACGGCTTCCGGCGTCAGGCGTTTGCACCAGGCTTGTGAGATCACTATATGAAGCTCGTGATGAGCAATGTTATGATTCGAGCGTCCTGAGGCAAGGCCGTGTTTTCTAGCAAGGAACTCTGAAAAGGCCTCGATTTTTAGTCCACACTGGGCTTGAAGTCGAGGGCTGCGATATCCTTCTGCCGTTCAACTTGAAATGGGTCACAGTCGTGACATTTGCGGACCGTACAGTGCACGCCGCGCTACGCTCATGGTGTTGGAAATTTGTATACTAATTCAGCTCCTATGCGGCCAAGGTTATCAACAAACGATTAATGTCTGGTCGAGAACACATGGTGCGGAACGAAATTGTCGTCCTACGCCGTGTCTCGCAAGGCCATAAAAACATTCTCACTCTGGTTGATTACTTTGAGACTGTCAACAACTTGTACCTGGTCACCGACCTGTGCAAAGGCGGTGAGCTTTTTGAACGAATCATTGCCAAAGGCGCTTTCTTTGAGTCTGACGCACAGGCCATTGTCAAGTCCATCACATCTGGTGTGGCGTACCTGCATCAGCACGGCATTGTTCACCGGGATTTGAAACCGGAGAACCTGCTTTTCCGAACACCGGACGAAGACTCGGACCTGCTGATTGCCGATTTTGGACTATCGCGAATCATTGACGAGGAAAAGTTCCGAATGCTCATGACAACGTGCGGAACGCCGGGATACATGGCGCCAGAAATCTTCAACAAGACAGGACATGGAAAACCGGTAGACGTGTGGGCTATCGGAGTCATTACATACTTTCTCCTCTGTGGTTACACACCTTTCGACCGCGATACCAGCGCCGAGGAGATGCAAGCCATTCTCTCTGCCGATTACGAGTTTGAGCCGGACATGTATTGGAAAGAAGTCTCTGATCGGGCACGTGACTTCATCTCAAAGTGTCTACTCATTGATCCCGCCCAGCGGCCTTCTGCTGAGGAGTGTTTGCAACACGATTTTTTGACGCACGAATTTGTCAACAAGGAAACGGACCTGCTGCCGAACGTCATGTCTAATCTGAACCTCAGAAAGACTTTCGGAAGCGCGTCATTCGACCAGAGTAACAAGCTTATTGACGAGATCAAAAACGGCGGCGGCATGGATGGTGCCTTCAGCCAGAGCCCTGAGAACACCAGGACTGAGCGCCCTCAGACTCCCACATAGCGAGCTTCAAGCGAAACGGGTGAACCCTATAGAGCCCGGCCCGTTCGCCCATTGGCACCTAGACACTTATTTAAAAGACCTAAGCGGTCACATATTTAAAGACCAACTGCACGATTCGTCGCTATCTAGCTGATTACGTACAATAGCCTGCTACTCATTTATTAAATGCTGAGTGCGGGGGCGGGGTGCGAGGAGCGGTTTAACGGGTCCTATGCCTGTGTACTGGCCAATTGCTATCAATAAGCCGCTACGAGGGCCGTAACGTGCAGGCTGTCGTTATCTAACGTTGGCGCTGTCTCCGCGCTGCGATGACGTAATTGGCCGTCACTCGCTGACGTGCGTGGGCCTGGAACTAATGTTAGCGGCTAAGACCCTACATCCGGGCTGGTTCCGGCACTTCCGAGAAGAGTACAAGACTACACAGGGGTAGTGTCTGTGCACTGCTGTGTGGCGTATAGGCAACACCAGTGATATTGGATTACGGCCCTCGACTGCCTCTTTGGGTAAGCGCGCATCCCACAGTCTGATACTCACCCGTTACAACCGTGCAGCGACTGCCAATTTTAGCACCGCATGAGCCTGCATCCTGAATTAAAGGGTTCTCGATCCGCGATCCGACCGCGAGCAGACAGCGCAGTGAGAAGAGATGAAACGCGGTCTAGATCTGCCAATTGGGGAAATCTGTGTCCGCACTGAATGGCCCAATGACTAGACAGAATTCCACAAAGAAAATCTCACCAGATTGTTAACTTCCCGCACTGACGTCATATACACCATCACCGTCTGCGTTGACACACCGCCATCACTGCCCTTTCATCAATGCCATCACAGGCGCCAGGAAGCCACGCAACACTGGGCTATGCCCACGTGCCGGCCTCGCAGCCTCGAGATGCACCGAGGGTTTATCGGAATTTACGGCCCTATCGGGGCTACTGTCAGCGCGCGGTGGGGGCATGCACAGGAACCGTATAGGCAACTAATCTAACGGCCATCGGAGCGGTTCGGTGTTGCCGTATTAGAGGACATGCGTGGCTCGCCAGAGCGTCAGATGACTTGCCGTTAACGCCTAACAAAGTCCTGTCTTTTCATTCGTCACATCGTCACATCCGTCACATCCGTATAGATATACATTACACCACCGATACCGATACTCCCCATTAGGCAAATCAATCCAACGTTTAACAAGTTCTACGCGCCAATCCCAATACAGCACACGATAGCGCCAGATACATTGCACTAGAGCTTAGCGCCACAGTATATTCGTAACAGTCTATCCCATTGATGAAACCCACTCGAATCTACACGCTTACTGGCTGCCCGATGCTCGAGTCATCTACTAAGATCGGTGCACCTAATACCGCCACCTATACGGCTGACCCCGCAATATTCGCTCCGATAGGTAATCACTAACCGCCTAAACCCACCAAAACTGCAATGCTAACGTCTAATGCCAATACTCAAGCTAACGTCTAACCCCGTTGGTTAATAACGTTCAATAAGATTAAATTATCCGGTTCCTCGACCGTTTGCGCGCCGACATTGGATCCGACCCGACTCCGACCGCAGACGCCTGAGCCAACGCTTGCGTGCACCCCACGCACCTCGACAACGGTCGCGTGAGTGGCCCGGATGCGGCCCGTGTACCGAGCCCTCTCCGACATCCAGCAGGTCTGACCGTTATCGACGCGGTGATGGTCTCGGGCTAAGACTCGGACAATACCCGTGGGCTGATTGGTCCCTGTCTCGGCGCGCCTGAGTTTCTACGAGCGTACCGTGATGGTAGTAAGCGTAGCAGTGCTATATCTGCTAGGGCCTTACTTTGTCAGTAGCCTGGCGCACCAGGCCTCTTCTCTTGCGGTGCTCGTGCTAACATGTTAGTAGTGGTTCTAGTTAGTAGTAGATCTAGTTAGTAGTGGTCTGGTTGGCCCCTCCCATAAAGCGTCGAAAAAGCAACCCCGCAAAAGCAACGCTCTCGGGGCACAAGGGGTTCTCCGCTGTTTTGCTTTTGAGAGAGTATATATAGAGCCGTGTGGTGGAGCGTGAGATGGAGTGACGATAGCGAACTATTGACAGTGTAGAATAGAGGCGGGACACGACAGAACAGAGGAACAATCATTTGACAGCCCACACACAACCGAATAGCGCCGGTGTCGCCTACTCATTACCAGCAAATACCACACAGCACCACAGCCTACTCGACAGGCGTAGAGCATCACTTCACAGACGGCACAATGGAGAATGAAATACAAGTTTTGCACAGCACGATGGACCGGCTTTCGGTCGCGACAGATCCGTCTGTGGTCCCCGAGTCAGTCGCCGAAGCGCCGCGAAAGTCGCGGGCCTGCAGAGCCTGCGAGAACTGCCGGAAGCGAAAAGTAAAGTGTTCCGGTGGCGAGGTGTGCACCGAGTGTCGGCGGTTCAAGGCAAAGTGTGTGTACAGGCAGCACTACCGGGCCAAGAAGGGCTTCTCCATCAAGATTTTGCAGTCACCGGACTTTTCAAAGAAGCGGGACTACAAGATGCCGGAGATCACGCCAAAACAGCTGCCCTCGCCGCCGCTGAGCAGGTTCGACAGCTCGGCTGACCTCGAATCGGTCAAGCAGCTCTCCTTCATCCAGAAGCTATACCTGTATATGCGCGACAAGTGCGAGATTAGCCCCGAGTACAGGAAAACGGCGCCCAAAAGCGTCATCCAGGCTCTGGGCAGTATAAAGAAGAACAGAATCGACTCGAGCTCGTTCAACGTCGACACGCCAATGCATATCCGCGAGATCAACCTCACCGAGGAACAGATGCTGCAGTGCCTCAACGACTACTTTGACGCATATCACTTTCTGAACCCAATCATGGACCCGGACGTTTGGTTCCGGAAGGGCAAGGCCGCGTGGCGCTCGATGGAGTACGGCAATGAGATCGGCAACCCGCGAGAGCTGGCCATTATTTATATTCTTGTAGCCCTGGGCTGCTCAGGGCGAAACCGAATCAAGTTCGCCGGCATCGAGGAGCACGAGTGGGGCCAGGAGTATAGGAGACGGGCCGGGGAGCTCATTGGCGATATTTTCGAGGACCTCAGCTGGGAAACCGGTGTCTACTCTATTCTGGTCAGCTGGTACACGATATCGCAGGGCGACGCGCTGGGCGGCTGGATGTACATTGGCCACGCGATCCGGTGCTTTGTGGCGCTCGGGTACCACAAGGTTGATCCAAGTAAAACTCCCACGCCGGAAGCGTTTGCGCAGCACCGAATGTGGCTGAATGCACAGGTGTGGGAGCTGTACTGGAGTTTTAATTGCCGCATGAAGAGCTCGTTTCCCCATGACGTCATTCTGGTGGAGCCCTTTGCGCCTGCGTTCCAGATGAGCAACAAGTACAAGACCAGAGCTGAGCATCTTTTGATGAAGGTGCGTATGCTTGACGTCGTTCACGAGGCGCTGCGAAGCAACCCGCATGAGGTTGCCCAGCCTGCGCACCTGCACATGCCGGAAATGTACGAGTCGCTCCAGAAACTGCCTGGCAAATTCACAAAGGTTATCGAAAAGATGGCGCTCGACTATAACCTGCCGCACCTGTTTTACGAGACAATCACCGACAAGATGGACCAGATGGACGAGGCCACCTGCAGAGAGTGGTACTGGGCCAAGATTTATTACCACTTCATGCAGATGATTACCTACCGGCCGTTTTTGGTCACGTGCACCTATCTCAACGTCAGTAACCGAGATACATCGCAGATTCCGCCCAAGACGCTTGAGGTGCTCATGCACGGAGCCCAGCAGTGCGTCAAGGCCGCCATGGCCCTTCCGCAGATCTTCCCCGTCATCGACAAGAAGATTGAGCGATCGCAGCTGAACTGGTTCTCGGCGTCGTATCTGGAGACCTCCTGCACCATTCTGCTCCTGTACGCGATGGACTACCTGTCGAGCAACAACCTGTCGAAAGAGGCGAGCAAATACCTTTTTATGGCTTGCGAGTACATGGGCTCGATTCTGGAGCACCCCGTGGCCGAAGGCGACGAGCAGATCACCTATTTCCACAAGCGGGCCGTAGACCTGGAGACGCTTAAGCAGATGCAGCAGCTGCTGTCTGATGACGATATTCTGAGGAGTCTCGCTAAGCACAAGAGCGATTACGTGGACATGTTTTTTGACCGGCGACTCATTGCGGATGTTGGCTACACGCCGCAGCCCGAGCCGGCGGGGGTCAAGTACTCATTCGACACGGTCTACGATCCAATTACGGTGGATCAGCTCAACGCGTGCTGGTCGCGGGCGGTGGACTTGGTGGGTCTGAACTCGTAAGCATCAGGAGCCCAAGGACGCTGGAGTACGTATTATTTAAGCATTTACATTGTTTTTCTCTCAGAAGCCGTCGTTTACAACAGCTGGAGCCTGAAAAGATAGACTCAGACTGCCTAGCACCCCTGGCTATAGCTATATAGATCAGGGACGTTCATCATGATGATCAGCGTACGTAATCAGAGGGGCTCGAGGTCACATTAAAGGTCTAGCCTCATTAATATGTAAGGCAATGCACATCCATGCAGCACCGTTAAAAAGCAACGTGCACAATGCTCGGTATGAAAAGTGGGTCAACGTCAGTGGGCCGGCAATTGTATCTGTGGGCCCGTCAAAAACGTGCGCAGGCGGCACTGGTCAGGGTCAATGGCTAGGCGTCGGGCGCATCTTCGGCGTCGGCCATCTCGGGCATTGGCGCCAATGCCGTGATGTTCGCCCCATCGGAACGAAGCGGCCCGTATGTGGGGGTGGACTCCGACGCGGGATGCCTAGCTTAACATTCTAGGATTAATAGTTTGTGAGCTGTGTGGACGCCCGCATGAAACAGACCGACGATCGCGCCGACACCAGCCGACCCAAGCCGATGCTTCTTTGCATCGCTTCCCTGCTTCTCGATGATCATCCACTGCAGGGTATCCGGCATCGGGCCGTGAACCGTGGCATAGACGATAGCTTTATCTCACCCAAATGAAGTCGTCAGTCTCATTAGTACAATGAGTTGTTGGATTACGCGCGCGATACCGCCAGGGTTCATATCATAAAATTACTATTGTAGTCGACCTCTCTCACCTTCACATAACCTTAGCAAACGCATTAATACCCAATGTTTCATTGTTCTATGAGCTTTTGTATGCGCCGCTGTTCGAGACTATATGTGCATGTATAATTGCATGAAGACCACTCTAGCCCCGATGTGATTGCGAATCTGACGTATCACATGTTTACCGCATGCTCCATTCGCCCCACTCACCGAATCTACGTGTAGCCATGAGCAAGGCTACCCTCTGCCTGACTGAGTCAAGTGATACTGACTCAAACACACCTTGACGCGCTCACAGCGCAGCCGGCTGCGCTGCAGCGACACGTGCGTTTCCGAAACAATCTCGGCTCGATCCGATCATCGCTTACGACTATCTACAGGGGTTCGCATACCACAGCGTTTTCTCCGCTATACCCGGATCGCCAGATCTGCGCTCGTGTCGTGACAGCCATTTTAGTATTAACCACGTGACGTGATTGGCACACGCCTCCGGCTTTCAGGGCTTAGATCTGAGACCTACAGATGCACTCGCCGTGTCAACGCCTGGACCCTCAGACCCGTACCGCCGTATCCCCGCCGTACATGCGGCAAGCGGAGCCAATGCGAGATGACACTGAGTGGTCCTACCGCTGGGAGCGTGGCTGGTGTGCCTGAATATCGGGTCGGAGGCCCGTGGCGGGCGTCTGTGCTCGATCAGGGATGTGGAACGCCGGCGTGGGGGGTGTATTATCCTTGGCTTTTCTGAGCTTACGATCACGGCTACAGGTCTTACAAGTTTTAGCTCTAGACCAAATCTCCCGGAAGGGCTTAATCCTAGTTAGCAGTGATGGTGTAAGTAAGGGTCCACGTGACTCGTATTGGCCCGAGACTCGTAGAGCAAGTCTGAGAGCTATGCACGAGGAGCACGCAATGTGATGGTTACGTACTTGGGCTGCTACGAACATGAGACCTCGTTAATAACCGGATAGTGTACCTGGTCAGTTGCTGGGCGTCAAACGCTGGTCTCACACCTACCGACATGCTGGCCCCCGCAATGACCTTGATGCATGTTGCAAACATACAACAATAGCAGTCTAGGCCTGATTCGGATCGCGGGTAGCGGGTAGGTAGCCGGTATACGTAGGTTCAGGTCTGTGCATGCCAAGCGGTGTGAAACAGTTCTGGACTTTAGTTATTGAGGTCAGAGGTTGAGACGGTTGCTTATTGGAGCGTCTATGTTTGAGAAGTTATAGTGTATGTATAGAGGCTGTGTAACGGTGGTGTGTGGGTTGTTCAAGGTGAAGTCAATGTGTTTCTTCGATAAATGTAGTTTTGAGCTGATTACCGTAGGTACACCATACGGTATACGAGGAAGTTCGAGCGCCGCACATCATGTGGCACATTGGTTGATGGTTTGGTTATCTCTACCTGTTTAGCCTAACATACTATTTGTAGATGATGATGATAATCTATTATAGTCGTTTTTAAGCTCTAGGCCAGTATTTGTAGATGCTTCTGACCATGAATACGGCTGGCTTCGTTATTTGAACTTGTAACTTGAGCGAACCGCACTGGGCAAGCGACGTGGTGAAGCTCAATCATCTATAGGCGGCCAGGCGAAGAGGAAGGTAACTGAATTACCGCTAGAGGAGAGACCGCATTACCAGTAACCCAGCATCAAACTGTCCCTGAACTCCCACATTACCTCGTGGGTAGGTAATATATTCTGTCTTCAACGCGCTTCTCCAAAACGCAATCTTCTACTGGCGCATATAACAATGCTATATACAACCTCATTTCGCCGTTTGCCGCAGTACTACGTAGTCTTGGCCACAGCCACCAACTACTCAAGCCTGTGGCACTGCCTGTGGTTACAATATACAGATATAGGTGTATGTATCCTGCGCCAATGACGACGATGGTAGCCCTGTGGTTTATACACTGCTAAATCATCTCATTCCCATCCAATTCAGCTCATCGCTGCGAACGCTCATTTCTGGAAATGTCAATAAATAACGGTAATTAATTTGCTCTGAGCAAATATCGGCGCGCGTCAACGATAAGAAAGACCGCACATCTCACGTAAACAGATACACGCACACGTTAACTGCCAACAAGGAGTCCATCCAGGAGACTATAAGAGCAGCCATAACTGCTCAAGACTGACCAAGCTGAAATGGACCACTCGATGCACAACATGGACCACACTGGGCACCATATGCCTGATATGGATATGCCCATGGAACCAATGTGTAGCATGAACGTGGGTACCTGGATGGATCGTGGTGGAGGCACTGAGGGGCTGGCGGCATAAGGCTTAACTGTTAATCTGGCTTCCTGTGAATGCAGGATGTGGTTGCTCTATCCATTGACTCGTTCATGAGTGCATCAACGCCAACTAACAAAGATGATTTTCACCTGGGACACAGACAACCTCTGCATTGTGTTCAAGTGGTGGCACATTCGAACCACGCTCGGCCTGTGGCTCAGCATGGCCGCTATCGTGGCTCTGGGCGCAGGATACGAGTGGATCAGAGCGTACTCTAGGACAATTGATACGAGCGACGAACGACTGTTCACGGGTGGGTACGACCGCTGAGAAGCGGCTAACCAAGATGAGGAAGTATTAACCGAAGCACCTGCAAAGAACCGATACAAGCTGCAGCGAGCGGCTATCTATGCGCTGCAAGTTGCCTATTCGTTTTTCTTAATGTGAGTATTGTGCCGGTATCGTGCGGCAAAGAGATTGGATCAGCTCGCCGACCGCAGCTCTCAGCGTCCACTGCTCACCAACTGTACTAACTTAGGTTGATTTTCATGACATACAACGTGAGTTGCTAACGTACTAACGACAAAGCTAATACAGGGCTGGGCCATGATTGCAGTCACTGCCGGCGCCTTTCTGGGATATTACATCTGGGGCGACAGTACGCCATCCACTCGAGGAATGTCTTGTCACTAGAGACTTTCTTATACGGCCGAGAGCAAGATTTGATTGCTCAAGCATTGACCCATTCCGGCCGAGTTCGGTGGGTAAGTCACCAGACTTTCTACAGCCCGTGCCCAAATAACCTAGACAACATTAACGAGACATAGGATGTAATGATAACAGGATAGCATGATTTAACTCCGCGACAGAACAGATCCTATCAGCTGCCCCGGGCTACTATCATCTTGGCCGCCGCTGTCTCAGTTCAACACAAGACTTGATGATCTCTCTTATTCGCCTCGAAAATGTAATCTCTTTATCATGTTTTTTACATGTACAGCTCCCAAACGTGCATACGAAAGTTAAACGACTTTCTCACGTGACTTCGGAGTAACTTTGCCCCATACGTATAAGTCAAAGCTTGTAGCTGAAAAGGTCATATATTAAAAACGGGTGTCAGGTGTCCAAGCCAAAGGTCGATTTCGTCTCAGTGCGTCCCCTACGGCGCGCTGCGGTCATCCCTTTCTGTCCAAGTCACAGCCGTTACCCCTGTAAAGCGTGAACGTGAACGCGCTTCACATGTCGTATTTGCCGTAATCTGACCACCCGCATTCATTCTACAACACATACATATAAACCAACGCTTTTCTTCTGAACGTCTCTCAACTAATAATACCCAAACATTACGCAGCGGAGATTTGGCCACACATATATATATCGTCAAAGGATTTTAGTCAGGGAGTTTCAGTATGACAGAGGATAGAGAATACGACGTCATCATTGTTGGAGCTGGTATAGCTGGCCCGGCGCTTGCCTCCGGGTTTGCAAAGACTGGCCGTTCAGTTCTGGTCGTTGAGAGAGATCTTCGGGAACCAGATCGGATTGTTGGCGAGCTTCTTCAGCCTGGTGGCTGCAGATCACTGCGAGATCTAGGACTGGGCGAGGCCCTAGAGGATATTGATGCTATTGTTGTCGACGGATATTACATCATCAACGATCTCAAGCCCCATCACATCCCATACCCTATTGTAGACGGCGTTCAGACAACCGGAAGGTCGTTCCACCATGGAAAGTTTGTCTCCAAGATGAGAAAGCTTATCGGCGAGATGAAGAACGTTACGCTGCTGGAGGCGACCGTCAACGACTTGATCAGGAACCCATATACGGGCCAGGTCCTTGGTGTCAAGACTACGAGCAAGGAGAAGGTGAAGCACTACTTCGCCCCATTGACGTGCATTTGCGATGGAATCTCTTCAAAGTTCCGAAAAGAGTTTTCCCCAAAGACATCAAGCGTCAAGTCAAACTTTGCCGGCCTGATCCTCGAGGACGCCGATATTCCATTCCCCAACCACGGCCACGTTATCGTCGGCAAGCACCAGCCAGTGCTGGTGTACCAAATTGGCACCCACGAGACTCGAATCCTGTGTGACGTCGCAAACCCAATGCCCTCCAACGGCAACGGTGACCTGAAGAAGCACTTACACGACAATGTGATGCCACATATCCCTACTTCTCTGAGACCATCGCTCGAGAAGGCTCTGGCCGAGCAGAGGATACGGACGATGCCAGCCCAGTTCCTGTACGCTGGCTTCAAGGTCACCCCAGGTGTTGTCATGATTGGAGATGCTCTCAATATGCGACATCCCTTGACCGGAGGCGGAATGACTGTTTCTTTCAATGACGCTTTACTACTAACCACGCTGCTGAGTCCACAGTATGTTGGGGATTTGGCTGATACCAAGGCCGTCACTGAACAGGTCCACAGGTTCATGTCCCAGCGAAAGAGCAATGACTCGGCTATTAACATTCTCGCCAATACTTTGTACTGTCTGTTTTCGGCCCGGGGCGACGAGAACTTGCTAATTCTCCAGAAGGGCTGCCTGGCGTACCTGGACCAGGGCGGAATCTTCCTGAACCATCCAGTCAGTCTGCTTGCGGGTCTGCTGCCCAAGCCCTTTATTCTCTTTTTGCATTTCTTTGCCGTCGCATACTTTGCCATTTTCATCAACTTAGTGGAGCAGGGTATCCTCGGCCTGCCAAAGAGTATCTGGAAGTTTGTCTCTGTGATTTGGACGGCGTGTCTGGTGTTTTTGCCGGTCATGTTGGATGAGATGAAGCTTTAACCCGAGCCAGCCACGAGCGAA
The DNA here is from genome assembly GCA_030564385.1 of Blastobotrys robertii. Taxonomy (NCBI): domain Eukaryota; kingdom Fungi; phylum Ascomycota; class Dipodascomycetes; order Dipodascales; family Trichomonascaceae; genus Blastobotrys; species Blastobotrys robertii. Next base: position 56,397 of record JAJLUQ010000061.1, on the reverse strand, counting down.
GAGAGTGTGATTCACTGTTCTAGAGCTCTTACGATGATTAGCTATATGAATAGCCGGCTCTGTATATATGTAAAATGATAATACCACGTCATGTATTTGCGAGTACAGTCTCTCCAGGCAATCTGTCAGCGTTCACCAAACATTACTATATACAATTTCATATTCTCTGGGCACCTGCTCTGGAGGGCACTATTTCTTCTCCTTCTCAGCCAACTCCTTAAGCCTCTCCCTCTCAGCGCCCAATTCATTATCCATCTTGTTCTGCTTAACACGCTCTTGAACATGCTTCTCGAGCGAGACTGGGTCTTTGAACAGATCGCCTGGCTCCTGCTTCCACCAGATTGGCTTGTCGCCATGTCCGTTCTTCTTGATGGTCTCTGCTATGGCCGCATTCTCTTGCTCTCGAATCGCTTTCATCTCCTCATACTTCTTCCTCAGCTCAGGCGACAGGCTCTGCGTTAGTTTGAACTGTGTGGCGTAATACCCACGTTGATGAACTGTTCATCAGTAGGAGTAGTGAATTTCAACAGGACGTAGCCGAATCCGACAACGGATCCACCTCCAAGGAATGCTCGGAACCACCTAGACATGTTGCTCGGCGCGCATCGCCATCACCAACCTTACTTTTATAACCGCTGCGCTTCGTACGGTTCCAAGGCAAATTGGGATTGCCATTTTATATACACAGCTGTGATTATGGCATATGGACGCGTGACGTATACGGTGTAGAAGATGGCGAGGAAAGTCTTTCAGTCGTGGCGCTCGTGATGTGTGGCCAAGTTTTTCATACTAACGTTCTGCGCGACCACAAGCATGGGCTGTAGCCGCGTAGAACCGGGTCCTTAGGAAAGTAAGTCTTCTGAGGTCCTCGCCTGGTCAATATCGGCTGAGGGAGGCAAAAAGTAAGCCCTACGGGGGGCTTGAACCCCCAACCTTGTGATGACTTGTATTCCTGGTGATCAGGACTTATAAGAGTCACACGCTCTACCGATTGAGCTAGCAAGGCTTTGATGTCGGTACCGTGTGAGCTTGGCTATGTTATTCCAGGTTTTCGAAGTCTTTCCTGGCCCGGGATGCCAAAATTACCGTGAATTTGAGTCACATATAGCCTCGGAAGAGGTCTCCTTGTATTTTCCAAGTTCTTTTGGGCGAATCGCGTACGTTTTTCATTTTCTGAAGCTCCAGTGCATGTGGTTCGATCAAGACAGTGCAATCTAGTCAGGTAACGGTGATTTCCTCTGAGGTGTTGCTACTCTCCTCTTAACCTTCGAGTTTAGCGCTGGAGTTTTTTCTCGATATCAGGCCGGCGGTAAATTAAAGTCTAAACGGTGCTGGCGAGACTGCAGCCGGTATTTGTGATTGTTGCGTTTTCACAGACGTTGCATGACTACGCGTATATACACAAGGCTGTTTATCTGATTTGCTAAATAAGTATATACATGCAGATGAACATCCGGGCCTGGCCATGCACGATCGAGGAAATCTGATTTCGCTTTCTTGGCGCCGCCAGCTAGCTAGCCTATATACGTATACTGCTATAGCTAGTGCTGTTGCTGTTGCTCATACATATGCATTGATCCAAAGCCCATAAATATATATACGCCGGCCTGAAATTTATATTTATATAAGCGTGCGTGCGGGCATGTACTACAGCTCTAGACAACGTACCGAACTTTATCGATCAACCTCGGCACGTACGTACGTACTAGCTGCATGAATTGACGACAAACTCGAGATTTGGACAACCCAGCATTGAGGAAGTCCGCGAAACTGATGAAAGGGTATAACGAATTAAGCTAGCCTGGAAGCAGAAATTCAATCTGGGGAAAGCCAGGTCCACGCGTACGGTCTGATTAGTTTGAATTGAACGAGATACTATTGTCTTCAAAGCACAGGCAAGCATATATTTGGACGAGTCCCATGCAAGCCCCGTCCATATTTTCGAAGAATTCCTGCCAGCTTCAACTCGCGGGCATGCACATGCACCCTCAGAAATCCAGAAATTGTTTGAGATGCGCAGTTGTGACGGCACTACGTCAACCAAACGGTTGGCATTGGTGTCAGCTGGCTATAGCGTGACGAGCTGGGTATTAAGTCTCGTAACGTTCTTGACCAATTAATGCGTCATCGGAAGCGTGCAAAAAACGGAGGGTATGTACAAGTTCTGAAGCTCACCAACTGTTCGGCCAGTTAGCTCGAGCTAGCTGAAACACCACCCAACACGTATACACATGCATATTCAACAATGCAGCTAGTACTAGCTTTAAACCTCGCAGATGAACCTGATTGTTGCCACTAGCCCATTGACATGCATGTGCTTGACCACGTGCGAAACTTTCAGAGTCGACCTAATCCGGAAAACATGGCCGAGGATGCACTACGGAAATGTCCGAGCGGCTGGGTCCGCCGCTGTTTTGTATTTCCACTTGTATCCGTCCACATAAAAGACCAACGACATTGATGCTGACGACAAGTTCTTGTAAATATGCAGAAGGTATCGCTCCGCATAGCTACTATCACCATACACGCAGGTCTCCTCCAATGAGGTGAATCTTGTTCAGAAGCTTCCATGATCAAATTAATGAACTCGTGTTTGGCAAGGCCTTCACCAGCACCGCATTCGATAAAAACAAGTCGTCGCTTGCATAAATGCATCCGAGTTCAGAAGTAAGTCTTCATGACGGCTAGAGACCGGTCGTATACGTCGAATCTGCATAACTCCAGAAACACGCGGTAACATATCTATCGATCCAAACATTAGCTGATCATTCATTCCCGCGTTCGCGATGCTGTGAAACAAGCGGCAGACTTGGTCCAACCGGGATAGATCGATCTATGATGTCAAGTTCCTTCATAACTTCCAACCAATTGAATTTCGATGGGAACTTTCTTAAGATCCACGGTCAGCGGTAGGAGTACCTCTATGGATTCCTTTAGTTCACCCTGGAATTTGGCCGCACGACGCAAAAGCGAAACCTCGTAACAAGGCGGCAATTCTCAGCAACTCGTCGGTTCCGACCACTGAATGTGTGGCTGAACAGGTCATCGTAGTGGTGAAAAAATTGTGCAGCGAACAATTAACGCGCATTTGAGTTTGTTATGGTCCGTAAAACTGATATAAGTTAATGCAGCCTACTTTTAAGGATGTGCAATCAGTTGACAGTATATGTTAGGGTTTATTTCACAGCTAAATCGCCAAAAAACCCTAAATATCCGCCAGGTCACGTGAATCTGGGCGGCGAAGACACCAGGCATCATCGTTCTGAAATTCAAACAGGCCGTGTGGTCTAGTAGTATGATTCTCGCTTTGGGCGAAGTTGAAGGTCACTTTAACTATATACTTAAGCATGCGAGAGGTCCTGGGTTCAATTCCCAGCTCGGCCCAATCTTTTGCTCCATCTCTTTTGCTTCATCTCGCTTGCAACAGGGTGAGGGCAAGGAGCGAAGAATTCATGTGCTTTCATGTGATTATGCGCGCCCATATTCGACCCCACGATAATATCTCGGACCAACGATCGGGACGCTGATCGGGGTATGATAGTGCGGCTAAAGGATTACCGAATAAAACGTGCAGTGCCATGTAGGATGCTTGATCGCCAGGTTGGGTCAAGACAAATTACGTGTTTAGTGGTGACTGCTTATAGCCACAAACATTTTCCTAGCGGGGCTTTGCTCCCTGCTTAATATACTCAATGACCATATTTTCATGCTAACTTATTATTTGACCCCACAACCTTTCCCAAAGTGTTTACAGCTTCTGCAGAGTGGCCTTGGTCTGGATGGCTGGGTAGAGGAGGGTAGTCAGGAAATCGTTGAACTTCTCGTCAGTGATTTCTGGAGCAAGGTACTTAGCAGCCTCGACAAACTTGTTACCAGAAGGCGCAGACTTGGCGAGCTTCTCGGTCTCATCCTTGAGGATATCCAGGATGTACTGCTTATTGACCTTCTTACCCTCGGCAGTGGTAACGCCGTGCTTGACCCACTGGTTGAGCTGTGCTCGAGAAACCTCGGCAGTAGCCGCATCCTCCATCAGGAAGTTGATTGGGACACAGCCGACTCCTCGGAGCCAGGCTTCCATGTAGCCGAGGCCAATAAATAGATTCTTTCGAATTCCAGCCTCGGTGATCTTTCCGCCTGGGATGTGTGGGTTGAGCAGGTCTCGCTGGGTCTTGACAACGTCTTCTCGTCGCTTGAAGATCTGGTTTGGCGTGGGCATGTGCTTGTTGAAGACCTCCAGGGCAATGTTGGCGAGCTGTGGGTGAGCGACCCAGGTTCCGTCATGACCAGCAGTGACTTCTCTGAGTTTATCAGCGTAGACGCCCTCCATAGCGACCTTGTTGGCGGCATCGTCGTTCTTGATTGGGATCTGAGCAGCCATGCCACCCATGGCGTGGACGCCTCGACGGTGACACGTCTTGATGAGCAGAGCGACGTATGAGCTCATGAAGGGGACCTTCATAGTGACGTCGACTCGCTCTGGCAGGATGAACTCTGGATGGGCCCGCAGCTTCTTGATGTAGGAGAAGATGTAATCCCATCGGCCGCAGTTGAGACCCGCGGTGTGGTCTCGCAGCTCGTAGATAATTTCGTCCATCTCAAACACGGCCAGGATCGTCTCGATCAGAACGGTGGCTCGGATGGTTCCTCGGGGGATGCCGACCCAGTCCTGAGACAGGTTGAACACGTCGTTCCAGAGCCGGGCCTCGAGGTGGCTCTCCATCTTTGGCAGGTAGAAGTAGGGTCCGAATCCCTGCTTGACAGCCTCCTTGGCGTTGTGGTAAAAGTACAGACCAAAGTCAAAGAGTCCGCCGGAGATTGGCTCACCGTCGACCTTGAAATGGCCCTCGACGAGGTGCCATCCTCGTGGTCGGACAATCAGAGTGGGGATCTCCTTCTTATCCATCTGAGATCGGTTAGTGTTCAGCTTGTAGCTCTTGTTGCCGGCGGTGAACGAGATGTCTCGTCGCACAGCGTCGTACAGGTTGATCTGGCCATCAACCATGTTGTGCCAGGTGGGCGCCGAGGAGTCCTCGAAATCAGACATGTAGGTGTAGACGTTGGCGTTCAGAGCGTTAATAACCATCTTTCGGTCGGTCGGGCCAGTGATCTCGACTCGTCGGTCCTCGAGACCGGGTCCTGGCTTAGCGCCCCGCCAGGTGGGGTCGTCTCGAATATACTTGGTGGATTCGAGGAAGTCTGGAAGCTCGCCGGCGTCAATTCGCTTCTGTCGGTCAACTCGCGCCTGAAGCAGCTCAAGTCTTCGACCATTGAACGTTCGGTGGAGTGTAGCAAGGAAGGCAATAGCATCGGGCGAAAGGATCTTCTCGCCTCCAGAGGGAATCGGAGCGTGCTCGACTCCCTTGATCAAAGACTGTGTGCTGGCAACCATTTCAATTGTGAGGAAGCAGCAATCTCCCAACAAGCTATATATACACGAAATTGTGGGGTGCCTCGGGAACTCGGCTGCCGACATCGCGCGGGCGGATCTGGAGTTGCTTATCGTTGCACGGGTACGGCCCGGGTAAAACCTCGGCCGGAGCCGACTCGGACGAGAACTTGGAATCCATTGTCACTATGGGCATCTCGTTCCAGACAAGGACTAATCATTAAAAAACCCGCTACTTATACTGCACCACCCAGCCGTACCTCTCGTGAGCTGTGTACCTCGGCCAGATGTCATCTCAGTACCCCACAGACTACCAGTTCGAACCTGCGCGTTGCATCCATTATTCCCGAGCCTTTCAGCCGCGTCGACCCTTCGCGCGCGCACAAAGGCCAATCAACGCGCCACTAATTGCACGCTTTACTATACAACTGAAGGATTTCTCATTGCTGTTTCTAGCATGATAGTCCCTATAAAAATGACATAACTGAGAACTACTACTGTTAGTATATGCCGTTGTCTCGCCCACCTTTACTCCACATCCCACGACTAGGACATTCCCGATGACCGGCCTATACAAAAGTGACTGATAGAGGGGCATTGCTATGCCTTGTCTAGTGAATGCATATACACGGGTCTCCCGACAGCCGGGTCAAAACTGGACGCATAAGAGTCATTATGTGGGCTCGGCCGAGAGTCTTCCTCTTGATGACCCTTATCTTATCGGAAGCAATGAAGTCATAGGTCACGTGTTTGTATCACGTGACCTTTACTCGGTCGTCATTATCACTATTATTTATTGTCGGTGTCAGTGTCATCTCGCAGAGATCAACAGAACTATCAGGTAACCTGATAGCAGTGTTATCCCTTCCAAAACGGCGTGAGAACTCGCAATGTGCGTCAGCGGTGTGTTATAGCACACTTCCTGGTTGGATTGTAGAGCTGGCGAAAGCTACTGGGCATGAGTCTACAAGAAAACTCTGACGGTTGAAGCGTTCACCACGCCGATTGATCTATTAACCTTCTCTCGAACATGTGGCTAGAAAATCACGTGATCTCTTAATCTCACGTGACCAATGCACATCGTCACTTCATCAAAGTCATCAACATCGACTGATTGTAGAAGCATAGCATCACACAACATGATCCACTCTGTCCTAATAGGTAAGCCAATTTCTTTGAAGAAGCTAACAAGTAAACAACGCCGGCCTACCGCGGCTGATGAAGTTCTACACACCAATGGACCTGCAGACCCAGTCGCTGCTCTTGAAGCAGGTTCATTCCATCTTGTCCAACAGAAATTCGAGCCAATGCAGTTTTCTCACCCCTCCATCGCTTCTGACCGGTGAGGGTGGCATTGAGGATGACAGTATCCGAGTCATCTACAGACACTACGCAACGCTGTACTTTGTGTTTATTGTCGACGACCAGGAGAGCGAACTTGGAATCTTGGACCTGATCCAAGTCTTTGTGGAGAGTCTGGACAGGTGCTTTGAGAATGTGTGTGAGCTAGACCTGGTGTTTGGCTGGCAGGTGCTACAGACAGTGCTGGGCGAAATCATACAGGGAGGACTGGTGGTGGAGACGAGCATATCGAAGATTGTCGCCGCCGTGGACGAGGCAAACAGGGGAAATGAGGAGAGCTCGATAACTAAAGCGTTCGGAAGCGCGGCGTCAGCATTCTCGGCTATAACCAGAGACGGGTCGTACTGGCCTAGGAGAGGAAATTAGGCTGGCGTCAGGTTCCATGGGCGTTTAAATCTAATTTTGGCGTCGTTTAATGACAATTGTCGCAGAACGCTAGAGGCTACGTGGCTGTGCGGCAACCAATTTTCGGACGGCATATTCTAATCAATTGGCGGAGGCGGCGGAGAGTTGGTGGTGCGGGTGAAGTAGCGGTGGCGGCGGCAGAGCGGAAGGAGGTTTTACTCAGGCGCTTGCGAACCGGCACGGTGAGCACAGACACGAGCTATCGCTCGTTCGTGCGTTGGAATTGCGTGCAGGTCTGTCTGAGGTTTCACACAATCCCTCGGCGAACCTTAATTGTAATAATAATGCAGCCGCTTTGGTCACGGTGCTAATTTAATATTTTATTCTCAAACGGAGTTTCCACGGCGAGGCGTATAATTTGGCGAGCCATGCTTTTGCTCCTCAGAGTTGAATGCTGTTAGATGGGTGGATCGTTGAGTGCTGGTGAGATCGTGGCCCTTGCTGTGCCCTGCGGTATAGTGGCCCTGGCGGTTTTTGTTGGCTTCATCTACTTCATTCACAGATCACGCAGAAAGGCTGCAAAAGAGAAAGAAAAGGTGCGTCGCCAACAGAAGGCCGCCCGCCGACGCGAGTACGAGGAACAGCTACGGGTTCAGCAATTACAGGCACAGCAACTCACACAGCAGATCGGACAACAACAGATACTGCTCCACCAACAACGAGTTCAGCAGCAAAAGTTGGTGCGAGACAAGACGAAGCTCAAGCATGGACAGGTTCCCAGGCACAAGGTCAATTACGGCTTCATCGACATCCCCAGCCAGCATCAAAGTCCAGTGAGAGATCCGCAGTTCCAGAGCCCGGTAAGCAATGCCTATCACAGTCCAAAGTACCACAGTCCAAAGTACTCTGAGCCTACTTATTTCACATCACCAGAGGAACACGTCACGCCCCACAGATCGCCTCGGAGCCCCAGGATTCTGACCAGTCCTACCGTCAACCCAACATCATTCAGCAATGTACAGCCCTTGCTAGGTCTGGGCCTTACCCGCTCGCCGCGAGGAACGGACATCAAGGCCATGGAAAATGCCATAGCGCCCACGCAGACAAAGTCAGACAGTACCTACTCCATTCAAAACAGCATCACTAATTCCGAGATTGAAGCCAACTACCGTGCGCGGATGGCCCATGCTCACCGGCGCATGCGCGTGGTCCCGGGAGAGCATCCTGAGATCAGGAGGCGGAGCTCCTCACTAAAGAGTGTTTCTACGGCAAAGACAAGGAAAAGGCAAAAAAAAAGAGTAGAAAAGCCCCTTCCGAACAAACCCAGCTACTACGTCACGCCGATCCCCGCTTCGCCCCCAGAGGTCTCCTCTCCAGAAACACCATACACGCAGCCCTATGTTACCCCACCAGAAACCCCAGAGAGACAGCCCAAAGGGAGGAGGCATGAGCGCACGCCAGAGACCCCGCTCAGAAAACGGCCGTCGTTCGATTCGCCGCTCAGCCAGTACAAGACGGCGCACTCATCGCCAGGGGAGCCAAAGACTTCTGTCGCTGACAACATTCCATGGATCATGTCACCCTTGCAGCTGCAGGCAGATCATGCATTTCTGAGCGAAGATCTCGATTCAACAGAGCCCAGCTACGACGACGACGCAGACTACGAAGACATTGACGATGACGAAGACGACGATGACGACAGCGAAGAACAGCTGGACGCCAGTCAGATTCGCGAAGTAGTTTTTGAGTACACGCCAGAGCAGCACGACGAGCTTGAACTGAAAGTGGGGGAGAAGGTAGTGATTCGCCAGATTTTTGACGACGGGTGGTGTTCGGCGCGACTTCTTCAGATGAAACTGCCACTTACCAAGAGCACGGATTACCAGCGCCTGATCGAGGGTGTCTGTCCGCAGGCTTGTTTGGGAATTTGACCCAGTTCGGCGAGTGCTCTGTTGGGAACCCAGCCTAGACAAGGGCGCTGACTCACGATGGTATTACGACCTCAACGCCAATTCACTGACATAACCCTGTAACGCTAGTCATTTGAATTGAGTCAAAGCCATCCAGTCATTATTATCAGCACACGGCGCAGCAAAACAACTACCTTACCACTGAATGAACACTCGGTCCATGTGTATGGGGCAAGGCTGAGCTGTGGTATGCTGAATTGGTACACAAACATGATCGAGAGACTTTCGGCGATCACGGCGAAGCCAATGCCTATGGAGACATAAATAGGTCCTGCTCGGCTTCTACTCAGCATCATGAAGTACTCAATTCTTGCTTTGGTCTCTGTTGCCGCAGCCCGTTCCATTCCAAGCAACGTCCAGGCATTCTACGACAAGGTCAAACACTCCACATGCCAAAACAGCCTGCAGGGAGGTTTCCATGATGTTGACGATGATAGCGCCAAGTGGAGTTACTGTCAAGACGGCGTTGAGGGCAAGGCCATCTTCCTACAGGGACCTGGTAAGCTGGCCAACATGGACATCGACTGTGATGGGTCTCAGGACGATAGTGGTGATGGGCGATGCGACTCGTCTCAGGACACCCAGGCGCAAACACAATTCCAAGACGATGTCAAGAAGTTCGGCCTCGACGACTTGGATCCCTACGTTCACCCATACGTTGTTTTTGGAAACTACGGCAACTATCACCCCACCTTTGACCCCACCAAATTTGGTGTGCAGCCGTTGAGTCTGATGGCCGTTGTTTGCAACGGAAAGCTCTTCTACGGCTTTTGGGGAGACACTAACGGTGACGATGGAGAGCATTTGGTCGGCGAGGCTAGTCTCGCTATGGGAACCTTGTGTTTTGGTAATTCCGTTAACGGAGACAGTGGCCACGACCAGGAGGACGTGCTCTACGTCGCATTCACTGGCAACGAAGCCGTTCTAGACAAGTCTGCTGACTGGCATGCTTCTAATGTTCAGGACTTTGAGGCTTCTATTCAGGCACTCGGCGACAAGCTTATCAAGAGGCTTTAAATTTATTAGTCGAGTGCAACTTACAACATAATAGCGCGCTCTCCGTATTAACCTATCTGTACGCTGCTGAATTAAACCTTCCAAGGGAAAATCACGTGCAGCTCCTCGATCGTCGATCGAAGCCCGGGGAAGATCGACGCGTCAATAACCGAGCTCTCCCCACATTAATTTTCGTGTTGCGATCTTCCGAAAACTTTTCGTGCGTTGCCTCCTCCAGAGAATTATCGTGTTCCGATGCTCAGCCGTGCGCGCGTAAAGCTATCGTCGCTAATCGTAGAGGCTAAGGAGATTAAGTAGATTTGAACTTCTTACATTTAGCACACGTGTGTTCTTCTTAGCATTCGTTATGTTATGGGTTATTCACTAAGCCTGGTCATTCGACGACTACGCTTAGATGTGGGCAGCCTCGTGGTACTTGGCACCGGCGTAGATGGCCTTGTCGCCGAGCTCCTCCTCGATTCGCAGGATCTGGTTCAGCTTGGCAAGTCGCTCGGATCGAGCTGGGGCACCAGTCTTGATCTGGCCGGATCGCAGACCGACGGACAGGTCAGCAATGAAGGTGTCCTCAGTCTCACCGGATCGGTGAGAGACCATGCAACCCCAGTTGGAGCTGTAAGACTGCTGCATAGCGGCAATGGTCTCGGTCAGGGAACCAATCTGGTTAACCTTGACCAGCAGAGCGTTACCGGCCTTCTCGTTGATGGCTCGGGTCAGGAAGCTGACGTTGGTGACGGTCAAGTCGTCAGTGACGATCTGAACCTTACCCTCAACCTTAGGGAAGAAGTTGGACCAGGCGGCCCAGTCCTCCTCAGCGAATGGGTCCTCGAAGGAGACAATTGGGTACTTGTTGATGAGCTTGAGGTAGTACTCAGCCAGCTGCTCACCGGTGAGCCACTTGGACTTGTCGGAGTCTGGGTTCTTGAAGTCCAGGTCGTACTTCTTCTCCTCAGTGTTGTAGAACTCGGAGGAAGCAGCGTCAATGGCAATGGAGACCTTGCCGGTGTAACCAGCAGCCTCAATGGCATCGACAATGAGGTCCAGAGCCTCCTCAGCAGACTGGAGATCTGGGGCGACACCACCCTCGTCACCGACGTTGCCGGCGGAGGTACCGTATCGCTTCTTGGCCAGAGACTTCAGGTTGTGGTAGACTTCGGAGCCAGCTCGCAAAGCATCGGAAAAGGTTGGGAAGTCCAATGGGACAACCATGAACTCCTGGATGGCCAATCGGCCACCAGCGTGGGAACCACCGTTCAGGACGTTCTGGAATGGAACTGGGAGAACGTATGGCTTCTTGGAGTTGGAAAGCTCAGCCAGGTGCTGGTACAATGGGACCTTCTTCTCGGCAGCGGCAGCGACGGCGGTGGCGAGGGAGACACCGAGGATGGCGTTGGCACCCAGCTTGGACTTGGTCTTGGTTCCGTCCAGCTCAAGGAGGAGCTTATCAACGGAGGCCTGGTCCTTGACGTCAACATTGGCCTTGATGAGGGCTGGTCCAATGACCTCGTTGACGTTCTTGACGGCGGTCAAAACACCCTTTCCAAGCCACTTGGACTTGTCACCGTCTCGGAGCTCAAGAGCCTCGTGGATACCAGTGGAGGCACCGGATGGGACGATAGATCGGTGGACACCGGTCTCGGTAGTCAGCTCAACCTCGACGGTTGGGTTTCCTGGGTTAGTATTCGTCTTGAGACTCGGGAGCCGGTCTCGCCTAGAATTGGCCTAGACCTGAGCGCGAGGTTACCCCTGGCCAGCGACAGTGGCAGTTTTGAAGACAGCTCTAGAAACAACGCTATTGGTAATTGGGCAAAAGTGAACTCGAATGTCAATTGAAATGTCACGTCAATTGTGCGTCCTTGTCTAATCCTGCCAACGCCAGCGCGGCGGTAACGGAGTTGGCGCTAATCAATTGACCAATTAATGGCGGCGCCTAGCGCTTGCTCAAAAATTGCAAAGAGCCGGTTGCTGCACTCACCTCGAGAGTCGTAGACGGATCGGGCGTGGACTTTAGTAAGAGCCATTGTGTTTTGTAGGAAGGAAAAACTCTGGGAGCAATTGTTCCGTTTTAAACACCCAATGGCACGATAATTTTGTTGGGTAACCTTCACCGCGAAAAGGGCCCGCGAAAACAAAACGGAGCTGCCGGGAACAGGCAGGAGACTCCTGCACTACGCAATGAATTATCGTGAACACAATATCGCAGTGGTACTATTACAGCGCTCAGTAGTAGCCTTATTAGCACAGGAAATGCCCTCATCAGACGGTAACCTACCGCCGGCGAATTCGGAAGAATCAATGCGGCGGGCGCGTACCTACGCTGACTCTCGGTGACTCTTCTGTTGGCTGCCCTGAGCGAAATCCAACGTCATACACAACGTCAGGCATTGGCTGGACAGAGCCTTATCGCACCCCCACTACAGTCACCCACCACGAGGTCTACAGTGGGGGCTAACGGTCCGAGTATTACAACAGATGAACCCTGTCGCACGTGCTGAGGTACATGATTCAGATGGCGACAGAGGTTGACTGGAGAGCGTACAAGGTTGAGCGGTCTGGTGGTCACAGGTACCACGGTGTTTGCTTCTGGTAGCTGAACGAGCCTGACAGCGCCTGATGACCTTTGAACGAGCCTAACAAGCACTTGATGACCTGTTGGTACTGAATGGGATTCAGGTGAGCGTAGTGATATAGCGTGAGTGGCGGTGTACGGAAATTCCTTCACCAGCGTTGACACGTTAGTCTCGCCTGACTTTTCTCGAGACTAGCATAGTCCGCCTCACAGCAGATAGCCTCAGAACATGGAGGAGAAATCGTTGGGTGGCCCCTCACTAGGCTAACCGTCAAAGTGCTGTCGCGTTGACAGAATCCCTTCGAATCCAGTCTAGAAGATACTCACAAGCCGTCTATGCGTTCATAAGCCAGGAAATCCTCTCGGTAGTCCTCAAACCCAAAAGCCATATGTTTTTCATTCTCATCATTAACCTCCGTGTACATGTCGGCGAAGACGAATACTCCCTAATAAACGGTATCCTTGAACCCCCACCGGGCCGGCCGAGCCTATGCACTCGATCTCGTCAAAATCGGCGGCCTGGACACGTTAAGCCGTTACCAAGCAGACGGACCCTCTTTTCAACGTTTTCTGCTTGGCTTCACGCCATCAATCGAAATTTCTGCAACTGATCGTGGAACCGTTGGAACACGCACAGAACCGCAAAAGAACGCCAAGATGTCATTTCGATGCAGCCTCATCCCGTGTGCGACGCCAAAGCCCGTCGGCCGCCTGTGCAATTGCGCCGTGCTCCTGTGTCGTGTGTCAGTCCGGCTCAGCTCTTACGTACGCACGGATCGCCTGGTACAGTGGCTGTCAGATCAATCAGATAGAGTCACCTGACCGACGGGAGATGACGTAACGCGCCGTTGGAACCGTTGAGATGACGAGTGACGGGGAGCGCCAGAAGAAATTTACGCGTCCCATCATAACTGTGCATCGAGAAAAACAGCCTCGGCCACCGCCCAGTAGCCGTTGCCTAGTCTAGAAAGAATGACCTGTTGACGTACGCTATTTGCTGTATGCTGCCGAACCGACAATGACTATGTACCGTTAGTAGACTTGGAATTTGAGTGACTAAGGCCGCAGATAGTCTGTGCGGGCCTCGGTAATGGTGGAAGTAAAGTCCAAGTCATCGAGAATGGTCCCAACCCCAAGACCCTCTACATGCAAGTTAACATCCATGGGTTCAACGTCACCCATAAAGTGCTGGTCGAGATGGCTGAAAAAGTCATCGTTGAACTGAAACATATTCATGACGGGGTCGGCGATGCCAGACGTTGACATTGATCTTCGCACATGCGCGTTAGCCGCGTCAGCGTTGGGGAACTGTGTGTACGGGGACGACGGCGATGCGATGGGCGATCTAAAGCCCAGGTCTGCAGTCGCGCTCTGCGGCATGGCAAACACGTCGTTGAATGGGAACCGGCCCAGTCCCGTGTTGACCTGGTTCGGGCGTTTCTTTTCCTCATAGAAAGAGAACGGCGAGTTGGGCGAGTGCAGCGATGACATGGGGGTCAGCAACGTAGGCGATTCTTCCGGCGGGGTGTGGAACGTCGCGCTCACCGGCGTGTACAGCTGGCTCTGGTTCCGGAGGTCGTACTCGGTGGCCGAAAAGGACCGGGCCATGATTGGGGGCGGAGCGTCCCGCTTGTGATGCATAGAGAGGTTCCACTGTTTGTTGGTGTGGAACTGCGGTGAGGGAACCAGTGGATAAGTAGGCGGAATCTGAATGACTTGGCTGCTGATTTGGCCCGACATAGGGTACTGGGCGTGGGCCTGGGCTTCAGCTTCACTCCGCTTGATAGCCAGAGTTTTTTCCTTTGCCCGACGATTCTGGAACCAGATCTGGATATTGCGCTGCGGCAGCCCGGTCCGCTCGGCCAAGTCCTCCCGCTGCTCCTTATCGGGCTTTGGCGTGCGCTTGAAGGCCTCCTCGAGGATGGCCGTCTGCTGGGGTGATATTCGCTTCCGGGACTGCGAAACCTCCGGCTTGGAGAAGCCCGGTATGATGCCAGCGGAACCCGCGCTGGGGTCCGTCTTCGAGTACGCCTCAAACGAGTTCAGCGCCGGGGGCTTCTTCTTGTCCATAGAGTGATAGACGAATTGGGGGTGGATGAAGTAGCCAGGACCAGGTGCTGTCGCACCTGGTATGGTTCTCTCGTAGTCCTCCATGGCGAGCGCAGCGAGCCTTGTATAGTGTGTCTGATTAGCTGTCCTGTGCGCTGGCCGTGTTGCTGGCCTGTGTAGGGTGTGGTGGGTAAAGGTAGGTTAATGTAGTAGGTGCAGGTGAGGGTTTAAATGTCCGTATATGTCCGGAGTGGTGACGCTGACGTGCGATGGCCAGCGTTTGCCTGAATGGTGTGGTGCTTCAACTAGTTGTTTAAAGCACAGTAGCGGAAACCTGGCTGGGCTGAGCTGAACTATAGCTAAGGGTAAGCTGTGAACTGCTGTGTAAGTGAAGTCTGAGCGATAGTGAGCGCCTGTAACGACCGAGGTGTCCGAGGTCAGTGGCAGCTGGCGTCGGTCCAAGAATAGGCGAAACCAATTGTCTCGATAGCAAGGAAAGTTTTTGGAGGCCAAAATTAACAAAGCCTGTTCCTGGTCCCCTGCCTGAGGTGGTGTAGCAGAGTTCGTCTCGCACAGTGAAAAGTAGGAGCCAGGAAACCTGCAGGCCGACGCGAGTTTTGCTTTTGCGCGGTGGGTGGTAGCGGTGTGGGCGCGTTAGTGTATTGCAGTAACCTTACCTGGCGGCGGTGGCAGCGGTAGCAGAAGCGGTGGAACTAGACGGGATTAGCGTGACCTGGTGACAGACGGAATAGTCGTAGAGGAGACTAAGCGGTATTAATACTGGCCGGTCAGCGCGTAGAAATCATATAAGCAAGTCTCATGCACCCTAATTGACAGGCGTTGGTTTGAGCGGTGGCAGTGTCTCAGGCAAACCAGTAGGCCGAGCTGTTTCGCTTTCGTTGCTCTGAGCTCGCACCACCACCTTCAGGCCGGCACCCACATCCTCCTGTAGTAGGGTATGCTAGCGCGCATGTTCTGCGACCAGGCCCACTGCGAGCCGTGGCGACGGGCGTCTCACGGCTCGCCGACGCAGGCATACCTCAAAACAGCGACTGGGCATCGTTTCAGGTCTGCGGGGAACCCAATTGGGACCACTGCGTCAACACCACAACAAAATGGCCGACCGCTATAACTGCAGTCCAAACCGTCCACGGTAATATTATCCTACCGCTCTAATTGACTCGCTACGCTACCGATACTACAGCAACAGGCACGTAAACAAAAAGTGAAACTATGTAGGGTTCACACCTAGACAACCCTAACCCTGCCCTAACCCCACGCCTAACCCAGCAGGGTCCTGGGTCCACGGCACTGTGGAGAGTGGATAAACTTGATAACAGTTAGGGTAGCGAGTGTGGAGGAGTGTGGAGCGGAAATGATAGAGGCTGTGTAAATGCCAGAGGAATTGAGTCGCACGCGTGGGGGGTAGAGGCATCAGAAAGTTCACGTGACCCGCCTCGTAAATTAAGTTAGGACCTGCAGAAAAATACCTTGGGCGGGCCAAGAGAGTACGGGATATTGGACCGAGTGCGGTTTTGATCGTACGGTCGCAGTGAGAGCTTTGCGAGGAAGACGGGGTGTGTGAGCGTGGATGGACCTTGGAGAATAGGTTTTAGCGTGTATGTGGTGTACTAATAATAGACGGTGTGCCTGTGCCTGAATTCATATAGATACACGGATTATGTATGCCAATTGAAGAAGTAAGAGACGCGGATCGGTGAGTTGGTAGATGCACGCGCGCACGCATGGCCATGTGACCATGCGATGCTGAGGCGACGCACCATAAGGTTATGCATTAAGCTGGGGCCTCATTGGCGACCGAAGCAGCGTTTAGCAGAATAGCCGTGTGGATCAGACGGAAGAGTGATAAGTTAATTAACCAATAACGCAGAAATGTAAGTTCTTATGGACAGTTTCCATGCTGGGGCTGGTACGCGGGAAGAGGAGTCCTGCGTCTGCCAGGTACGCAGAGTTGTCTTGGAGCCAGAAATGGCTAAAAATAAACAAATAGGGTTCAATTGTTTGGCGCGGCCTTCGTCACCGTTATAGATATCAGTAAAACCATGAAAATTTCTCAAAGTTAGCATGCCGGTGCGCGCATCGCTGGTAGTCGCATCTGCGGTCAGACACGGCAAACGCCGTAACATGTTTTATGCGCAATGAAGCAGGTAAAAAATACGCCAAAATTAAAAGTCACTTCACGAGAGTTGGAGCGGAAATCAATCCTCGGCCAGGCCCTAAACCATCACATAACGTGAGCTTGGCTCTGTATGCGTAAAGCTCTGAGAACGCTCAATTGAGGCTGCGAATAGAAGAATTGCGGAATTCGGCAACGTGCCTCTCAGGCCAGCGTAAGCGGAGATACGGTGTCAGGGCGTCACGCTACGCCGACTCCAACGCCTAGGTGCCGAGCGCCTGAACATCCGCACTGGCGCCGGAATAGCCGGGCGTACCGTACTATATTGCGACCAAAACGACCGCGCTGGTTCCGGCTAATTCTCACCGGAGGCGCGCTATATCGGGTCTCAGCTAGTATCAATGCAAAATAATCTGACGCAATGGCAAATGAATTGGCGCAGCCGGCATTATCTCTTGCGTTGTTGACGTCATGTCATCGGAGATTGCCAGTGCAGACTCGAGCGGTAAGGCGTAGAGAGGTGGAATTATTTTCCAGCGCAGCACGTGAGGCCCAGTGCGCGGAGGTGAGTGCTGGAAGAAGTTATTGGGTCAGTTTGGTGATGAGTACAAAATTGCTTCCATCCATCAACAAAGATATAGGGAAATCCAGTAGCCCGCAACTGCAGCCGAGAGCCCTAAAAAAGACTCAACTCACTGTAAGCCAGTCTAAGCATGTTTAACTCTCACCGGTACATGGCATATCATCAACTTTGGGGACCAGTTGGCGCATGACGCAGCGATAGCCCGCAGATTAACCAGCGCGACGGATCTCATTGCCCGGCAATACCGGACCGATTCACCAACTGAATAACAATTAATGTCACCAACCAAGTCACCAAGTCAGACCACTTCAACACAAGCGCGTGCAGAGCACCACCTCACGGTACATTTCAGAGTTTGGCGATAACGGGAATCGTTGTTATCGATGGGCGCGCATCCCAATCTGGACTTTGGTCGTGCGATAAAATTTTTTTTTTCATTCGGTACCACGTTAACATAAAGCTGTGTTAATATGAGAGCGCTACTTCAATGTAGTGGCAAACGGGTGCCTAGTCAGCTGCGTCTGACCGGGATGATTCGGCAGCTGCGGTCGGTGAGCTCCACGGGCTCCAAGGCCTCCGAACTGGTGCAGCGGCCTATCGAGACCCCGGCGTGGGCTGGTCTACAAATGACCTCGTGGTCATCGCCGAACGACGCCATTTCTCGAAACGCATTCACCAAGGATCACGTCAGGCTGTGGACGATGCTGGAGACTTACATCGATTCCCATGATTTCAAGCGGGCGGAGAATATGCTTATTGCATTGAACGACATTGCCACCAAGGCTGATATGATTCTCGCCGTCAACAACTATCTTAGTCAACTGGTCGAGACTAGTAATTCGAGGAAAGAGGTCGAGGACTGGCTCAAGAATATCTCTGCGACGATTACCAGATTCGAGGCCAACTCGATAACACGGGCTATTCTGTTGAAGAACATCAGGAAGAACGAGCCGGAGGAGACCAAAGTGTACGAGCTCAAGAAGTACTTGAGGAATTACGAGATAAGCTACGGTGGTGTCAGAGAGCTGCTGAGTAGAGTGGAGGTTTTGGGTCTAGAGTGCATTAGATTTTTGGTGGATGTGAGTACACAGAACACTAGCGCGACAAGGTCCTAGTGCGACGAGGAGGCGGTTAGAGCCGTCGTGATTTGAATTTCAGCTGAGACGGGTGGAGTTACTGAGCAGGGTAAAGCCGGCTTCAGCAACCGCACTCGCTTCGCTCGCGCGCTCAAGCTAATATAGAACTGCGATGTATCCCTTGAGGACGTGGACCAACGATTCCGACAAGTCCTGGAGACCAAGCAACCCGAGGTCCAAGTCCAGGCCATCCCAGAGGTGGAGAAGTTCGACATGGACGAGCTGGTTCCATCCCTGGAGAAGGAAGGTGTTGACAGCGTTAACGCCATGGACACTACCGGTCTCAACGCCATCAGGTTCTCGCTACAGGGCCTGCAACAAACAGCATTACACAAGCAATTCCCTCATCTGCAAGACAAGGACATCTCGTCCAGCAACTTTATAGACTTTTTGGAAACGTACAAGTCACTTCAAGGCAATCCGGAGAAGCTGGCGGAATTTGAGAAACTAATGGACAAAACTAACGAACAACGGCAACAGCTGCTCGAGGCACGGGGCTACGAAGCTGCCAGAGAACGGTGGCGGAAAGACTTTGAGAAACAGCAGAAAATTCATGCATCCAAGAGAAAGACCGCGGCAAAATCCTCGTCAAACGATACCTCGCCCGTGGCTAAAGGTCTGGATACCATGCTCTGGGAGTGGAACGAGGGTATGCTGCCACTCATTCGACAGGAATTTGAGCGACTGCAGGAGGTTCTTGAGTACTCTGGACCGGTTCATGTTCCTTCCCATCTGCGAAAGGACGGACCAGTCAATGTCACTGTCTCGGACAGATTCGAGTACGGTCCATATCTGCTGCGAGTCAATCCTGACAACTTGCCGGCCATTACTATGCTCGAACTGTTGAATCTATCGTCTACGGGCGGTGTCACAGAGGGCATGCGAACTGCGCGCGCAGTGCTGGCGGTGGGTAAGACTGTGGAGATGGAGTTCAGAAACACTCTCAAGCGAAAGCGAGAGAACCACGCTTTGAAGGGTCTCAAATCAGAAGTTGTCACTGACGACACGATGAAGAGTTTGAAATCGGCATTGAATGAATCTGAACTGGACACTCAACACACCTCGTGGCCTTCTTCCGTCCGGGCAAAGATTGGTTCGCTGCTGATCACGATGCTGCTGCAGGTCGCCAAAGTCAAGGTCTCTGGAACTGATCCTATCGACGGATCCAGGGTCGAGGGACAGGCGCCGGCTTTCTATCATTCATACCAATACCAAAATGGAAGCCGTGTCGGTGTCTTGAAGGTGCACAAGAACTTGACGAAGCATCTTTCGGGCGAGGTTATGGCTGCTGCCGTACAGCCACAGCAGCTTCCCATGCTGGTCAAGCCACGGCCGTGGGTTGCCTGGAACAAGGGCGGCTTCCTCTACTCCCAGTCCAAGATTATGAGATCAAAGGACAGTCCCGAACAGATGGCATACCTGAAAGCTGCCAGTGACCAGGGCCAGCTAAAGGATTTCTACAAGGGATTGAATGTTTTGGGAGACACTGCATGGACTGTCAACAAGGACATTTTCAAGCTTATCTTGCAAGTCTGGAACACTGGTGACAAGTTCCTCGATATCCCACCCAAGGTGGACCTTAACGTTGAATACCCTGAACCACCGCCACGAGACGCCGACCCTGCTCTGCGACGAGACTGGAAACGGCGGTGTCGATTCTTGTACAACGAGAATCAGCAGCTTTTTTCGCAGCGATGCGACGCTAACTACAAGCTGGAAATCGCGCGTGCGTTCTTGGGTGAACGATTCTATCTTCCACACAATGTCGATTTTCGAGGACGAGCTTACCCGCTGTCACCCCATCTCAACCACTTGGGTAACGACATGTCTCGAGGTCTGCTGATGTTCTGGGAAGGCAGAGAGCTGGGGGCTTCTGGCTTGCGGTGGCTGAAGATTCACATCGCCAACCTTTTTGGCCACAACAAATTCAGTTTCGACGACAGATGCAAGTTCGTGGAGGAAAACATTGAGCTGGTTCTCGACAGTGCGGAAAACCCCATGGACGGTAAGAAGTGGTGGATGGAGGCTGAGGCTCCATGGCAGACTCTGTCGGCTTGTATGGAGCTACGAAATGCCATGAAGCTCCCAGACGCCACCAAGTACGTCTCGCGAATCCCCGTTCACCAGGACGGAACGTGTAACGGTCTCCAGCACTACGCTGCGCTGGGTGGTGACATAGAAGGCGCGTCGGAGGTGAACTTGGTGCCCGCTGAAAAGCCTCAGGATGTCTACACGCGAGTTCTGAAGATTGTTGAGAAGCAAGTTCAGAGGGACGCCGCTAACGGACTCACTGAGGCACAGCTTGTTGCTGATAAGCTCTCTCGAAAGATCGTCAAGCAGACGGTCATGACTAACGTGTACGGAGTCACCTTCGTTGGCGCTCGACAGCAAATCACAAGCAAGCTGAAGGACTTTGATGACCTCGACCGGCCCCAGATGTACAAAATCGCGACGTACCTGGCTGGTAAAGTTCTTCAGTCTGTACGATCGTTGTTCGAAGGCGCTCACCTGATCCAGGATTGGCTGGGAGACAATGCCACGCTGATCGCTCGGTCTGTGCGACTGGACATGGACGAATCCAAGAAAGTCGATGGACGAAGTACGCGATGGTCCAACAAAGAAACCTCGCTCGTTGGCACCCTTAATAACCCCAACTACATGTCCTCCGTCATCTGGACTACTCCATTAGGTCTGCCCATTGTGCAGCCTTACCGAAAACAAAAGCGAAAGCAAGTCATCACCTCATTACAAAGCATTTTCATTTCCGACCCATACTCTCTGCGAGCCGTCAACTCGCGGAAGCAAAAGACAGCCTTCCCGCCAAATTACATTCATTCGCTTGACGCCACGCACATGCTGCTCTCTGCCATTGGCTGTAGCGAGCGTAACGTGACGTTCGCTGCCGTTCACGATTCCTACTGGACCCATGCTGGTGACGTCGACAAGATGAACTCGATCCTGCGAGAGTCGTTCATCGAGCTTCACTCTATGGATCTCATTGGCCAGCTGCGGGACGAGTTCACGCAGCGATACGCTGGTCTGCTCCACGTCGTCGACATTCCCAAGCAGAGCTCGCTGGCACTGCGAATAAAGAATCTGCTGGACCAGATGGCTGTGGAGAAGGGTGTTTCCAAGCTCTCCATGGCGGAGCAGCTTGAGATTGAGCGAACTCGATCCCAACTCCTGAATTCTGAAGACCAGTCAGAGGTCGAACGAGGCCAGCTCATGGTGACACCAGTGGCGCTGGTCGAGGCCTGCACCGAGGAAGAACTTCACGAGCTTGTTGGCGAGGCCAACGCTACCAAGCAGGCCAAGCGAGTCGATGCAAAGAAGTCTGCCGTGCTGCGATCAACTGAGCACGAGGGATCCGGTGCCGACAAGTTGAATGAAGTCGCTGAAGAGGACGAGGATCTGGATGACGATGACTTCGTTATGCCCAAGGCTCCGTTGGCCGCTGCCGCCGAGCTGTCCAGCTGTGCAAGGACTAGAGGTTCGGTGCAGCAGATTCTGGTTCCTCTAAACATTCTGCCCGTCCCGCCAAAGGGCGACTTTGACGTCAGCCAGCTGAGGGATTCTCAATATTTCTTCAGTTAACCGCGCATTTCAACGGCTGGGTACTGTATATATGACGATTAATGTACATAATAATTGCATGATATTGATGACATTTTCGTCCAATCTATTCACTTCATCATACTGTCAGCCCTTGCCGTGTCATAGCTCGTCCATAAATCTATTGACTACATGGTTATGCATTCAGCGGCCTCACCGGTTAGCGCTCTAGGGTGGCTGGGCTCGCTGGGAGAGTGTGTGCTGCGGCAGCTATGCAGTCCGAGGCCCTACCAACTGTGCGTGTCCTTGCGTGCTCTAACATGTTAGTTGTGGAGCAGCTGCAGTGTACCACGCTGCTTGTAATGCGTCCAACAGTTTTGCCGTGCTTCTAGATAGCATTTGATTCCGGCGCCTCGGATTGCGTACCGACTGCGCCTATGCCTCGTTTCGCGCGATTAAATGGCAATCTTTCCCTGCTGCTCTAAGGCCTCGATAAGCGGCCCCAGAGGCACCAAGTCCTGAGGGTCTGCGAGCTCGAACGTCTTGCCGAATGAGATGAAGTGCGCAAAGCAAGAGTTCCAGTGCGCCTCGAGACTCAGGTGCACAAACTTATCAAAATGGTTGTAGTAGATGTGCGCAAAGATTCTGAACATTTGCCTGTAGATGGACTTGACCACGCCCATGAAGTGCGCTGGGAAGGGCACGTTCTGCTGGGTGGGAAAGATTGTGTAGTCCTGGAACTTGTTGGAGATCCATTTCAGCACGTAGTCGATATACGTGTGGGCGGGCAGCTTGACCTGCTTCTTGTTGCTGTCTATCCACAGGTAGTCGACGCCGGGCCCGGCGTTCATGCTGGCACACGATTGAGCGCAGTCTGGCAACACGTCATAGAAGCTCTTGAGAGCGTGGAAAATCTCATTCAGGTTCAGGGCCAGCCACTCAGACATGTCCACGTACTTGGGTAAAGCCACAATTGTCTGGAAAGAACCCTTCACCAGCGC
Source organism: Blastobotrys robertii (assembly GCA_030564385.1). NCBI lineage: Eukaryota > Fungi > Ascomycota > Dipodascomycetes > Dipodascales > Trichomonascaceae > Blastobotrys > Blastobotrys robertii. The sequence goes on along the minus strand of JAJLUQ010000061.1, from coordinate 33,293 downwards.
AGTTCGCACGTATGGGTTGCACATAAACAGTGGCTTCTCTTCTGATGAAATTTGTGTGTGGTGGTGATCTATGTGGCCCAGGGCACCGCCCTGGCTGCTCTCGGATGACGACGAAGTTGTGGCCTGCACTTTCCGTCGAGACGATCGGGCAAACCCGCGGCTGAACGTGTTGAAAAATGACATGTTGTGTGTTTGACGTAAGGGCGTAAGGGAGCGTTGGCTTTACAGATGGGGTTCAGGAGACGCGCGCACTTGAGGGTAAGGGTGTCCCAATTGTGCTTAGTAAGAAGGACTGCACAGGCTTAGTCATGCGGCTGATTTTATATTAAAAGCAGGGTACTGCGGTGAGAGGTTGTTGACTGGCTCGGCGGGTTTACGAGACCGTACTGCTTGGTGGTAAGCTCAGTACTATAGTCTTGGTAGTAGGCGTCAGGTCTGGCAGCGGAGTATACGTAACAATGTTAAGGTTGATCAGTATTCGGAACAAGCCAGCTCTGAGCCGGGTGATGGGACAATTTAACTATGCACGGTTGGACGGCTAGCGACGCCCGGTCGGAGTTCTAGAACAAGCGAATGTGTATGCCGGTTTATAACTTTAATTTTGCGGTCGCGTGAATTGCACGGTAACTGTGCAAGTTAACTCAAATCAGCAGATAATAATTATATATATCTGACGATTAAATCACTAAACCTGTTCCTTTGGCCTTGAATTGCAAACTATAGTTTTAGCTCCGAATAAAATTCCGGAATTGGCACAACCTTATAGCAATAGGGTCAGCGTGATTCTCACGTCTACGCATCAGGCCTACACGCATCAAGCACAGAGCTTAAAGTACGCAATGAACCCGCCAAGAGATGACTTGGTCCACCAAATGCATGCCTCATCAACCTTAACTTTAACTCTCGGCGTTTCCGCCGAAAACCGTATAGCAGTTGTATACGAGTAAGTCGATCAGCGATACGCACGTTCACGTGGGCGCATCGCCACACAATCAGCCGCGCTGTACCTGATGGCAGTAAGAGCGCCTGCGTGTTTTAGGAATCTATTGGTCAATCAATTCCAAGACGATACATGAAGCTAGGCGACAAGGGCCACCATAAGATAGGCTGTCCTGCTCGCTTATCAGTGTTATGGGGGTGGCGGTGCCCTAACGGATCTATCAGATCTCAGCCGTACAGGCCGGCCCATGATACAAGCGCCCATGATATGCGGGAATTGAATGACGTAACACATATACCGCACGGTACCCCAGATATACTCTGCATCCCGGTGTGATAGTCTCAGTGACAGGACGCCTTGTTACACCGGCAACCAAGGAGCAGAAGATCTCACGTCGCTCAGCCTTATCGAGCAATACAGACACCGTCAAGTGACCATGTCAGACGACTGCGGTACATGATGTACGGTAACAATACTGATACGCGTCCTTTGATAGCAAGGAATCAGCCAGCAAGGGTTGTAGCAAGGGTGGGCGAGCAAGGGTCCGCAGATTCGCAGTCACGGGTTGAGTTGTTCGCCTAAATAAGTTGGGTCACGTGTGTCGCTCTCGCTTCGTGGGCGCTTCGTTAGCGCGCTTCCAACTTCCGCTTCGTGGGCGCTTCGTTAGAAGCGCGTTGTAAGCGCGTTTCTGAAACCACTACGAAAGAGTTTAGTTGGGTTAGCGTGTAGCTAGAGAGTAGTGCTTTTAGAATAACAAGTGGCTGAGCTGAGCTCATTGCAATGCTAGTCTACTCAGCAGAAATCCGAAACTGTAGGCGTACTGTAGGCGTAAGGAGGCTGGTCCTAGGCCATTGAAGTGCATGAGTGTAGATTGCAATTGCCGAGTGCTAAGAGTGGGGCCACGATATGATGACTTACGGTTACGGTTTACAATGTACGGTACGGTTATACGGTTTGCATTTCACCTTCCGCACATGCCCGAGGGATCGCGGCAGGATTTACTTAAGATGGACCTATCGGAACCCTAACTTTCCGACAGCAGCGTTAGACATTACGAAACGGCATAGAGCGAAACATTTCACCTGTGAATGACTCTGATGAGTACCACCCTGGGTGCCTGGCTGCTGCCCTTTCATATCAGGGTCTACGTAACGGAACCATGCGTAGGTGCAGCATCTTGCAGGCAGTCCGATGCTGGAGATCATCACTGTGGCCAGCTTATTCGCCTACAGCTAATATCGGCTGGCGACGCCGGCGGAGACAGTAATGATGTGCGTGGGTCCACTGCAATATTGTCAATACAACTCAATCGCCAATGGCCAATTGCTCAATGCCAATTACTCAATAGGCAAGACAGTTGTTGGCAAAAATTACTAAGAGCGCGCTTTAGACATGTAAAACCGTTGGCCGTTGCCGTATTGTCAACTCTAATTAATCTTCCCCTAATACCACACTCCGGTGTGAGACACACATCGCATAGTCAAAGTCAAACGGCGCTCTCGGACTGCGCTATCTATGCGCGCACCATGCAATTTCCCCATAGACCCGCGTACATCTCCTGTAGCGCACCATGTAGTTGAGGCCCCAGCAATGGACCAGCAATGGGCCGTGGGTCGGGCCCACTACAGGCCGCTAGCAGGCAAAGAGGTGTTGCGTGAATACGAGACCATATTAGCAGCAGGAGGCGCCGACGATCTTGCGCGTAGTGACTAATGTCTTAGCCAACGTGATCATGCCAGAGACAGTTCAGACTGATCGTCTTGAGCCAGGCTGTAGCGTTGTATTAGTGTTGGCGTAAAATTTTCAGCCAGGGCTCTAAAACCGCCTAGACTGCGACTCTATGGTTTAATAGGGTGCTAGTAGCTTGACTAGCAGGCTCTAATAGGGCGGCTAGCAGTGAGGCTGGTGCTAGGGCAAAATGATAATGTATGTTGCCTAGCGGCTCACTAAGGTAATCTTCTAGAAAGCCGATATCGTTTCCTATTGGCCGACGCATTGATAACCCCAAAAACAAACTGGCGCAGATCAAAAAAGAAAGTTTCCTTGGATAAACAGTACATGTCTAGGAAAATTTTTTTCTTGGTCTGCGTAACGGCGAAAAGTAAGTCTGGTGACGACTAGCAAGGAGGCGCCGGGTAACCCTGACTGCCGGGTAAGACCCCTCATAAGAGCATGGACAGTGGTTCAGTGTACGTCTGGTGGGGCAGCGCCATCCAGGGGGTGAGGCGACCGCAAGCTGACAAAGGGCTTTAGGAGGAAGAGGATAGCAATCGAATAGAGTTTAGGCGTGCTAGTAAGCCAGGGGGTATTAGTAGAGATATTGAGAGTGGGCAACAGGTAAAGCGGGTAGACACAGTAGATAGCGATAGCGGACGCAGTGGGAAATGCATGTGACTATAGTGGAGATAATGGAGATAACAATTGTTAATGGAGTTTGCAATAGGATGAGAGTCGGAGCCTGATATTTGTCGTGAATCATTTCATAAATACTTATGCTACTTGTAACCGCTTGAGCGCTGGAGGTTAGACCCTCTCAGGCTGCTCAAAGGTTTTGATAGAGCTCCCACAAGTAGGGTTGATGCGATTTGTGTTGTCCTGAGACTTTAATGCAGAGAAATCGATGTCACACGAGAGCGCCGTTTCGGCGACAGTCGAGTTTGATCGGATTTCGAGGTAGTTGACGTAGAACTTTCCAAACACTCCCCAGTGGAACCTCACGAGCACGAGGATTCGGTCTGCCAGAGAAATCATTTCCTTGGACAGTGGAGAGGATGCAATGAGGTTAGTGGATGTGGACAGGTTAGCGCAAGTGTTGGTTGAGTCCAAAGGCGCGATGACTGTGATGCCGTTGGAGATCATGCTAAACAGGCTGTTGATGGATCGAGATTCAATGAGTTTGTAGAGTTCGGACTTTGGCTGGAGATGCTTGGACAGCCAGTTAGAGGCGAGGTCCACCAGCTTAGCGTCTGGCAGAGTAACGACCTGGTCAGGCTTTGACAGCTGCTGCACTCGCTTGGCGATTTCCAGCGCCAGTGACTGAGTGTTTTTAGTCCACTTGCAGTTGCCCATCGAGTCCTCGATGATGGAGAGGAGGTCCTGTTTGAACTTAGTGACCTTTTCCATGCCCAGGGCCTGGGCGGCGACTGCAGAGGGGATCTCAGTGACGACCATTTGCTTGTAGAGGCTGACGCAGAGGTTTAGGCAGACAATCTTTCGCAGCTCAGCTCGGAACGAGGCGAGGCGGCTAAAGTCAAAGCCGAAGGAGGATGGGAACTCACAGACAATCTCGTCGAGTGAGCAAGAGAATAGCTTGAGGATGGCGAGAATGAAGGAGGACCTGTTGATATCGACGCCCGTGACGTCGTTGGCGTACTCAGATGAGGCCAGGAACTTGTTCTTGGCCGTCTTGAACCATTCAAGCGAGTCGTGGAGGTTGATCTTGCCCTTGTCGACAATTTGCGTGTAGTAGTCCTGTTCGAACTCAACGGCGGTCTCGACGAGCATGGGCCGTAGGGTTCGAATCTGGTGATTGGCCACGTCGAGCTTCATAGCCTCGAGAATGGCAAAAATCATGCGCAGGCCCTCCACGAGCTTCCGCGGCGACTTGGAGTCGACGCCAGACTCGATGCGCGACACCATCTGGTCGACCCACGTGTCCCGCATGGGGGCACAGTGGGCCTTGAACACGGCGCTGAGCCAGTTGGCGAGAGACTTGAAGTCGAGCGTGCAGTGCTTGAGCTGCTGGATGAGGAGGTCTGGGTCCAGGATGGACTCCACATAGGAGCGGTCCTTAGCCGGCAGAAGGGAAAGGAGTATGTCTCTGAGGGTGTAGAACAGGAGAGGAAGCTTGGAGGTGGTGGTATTAAAAGTGAGAGAGAGGGCGTTAGTGTGGTTGGAGTAGGTGGAGATGTTTTGGAACTCAAAGACAATGGACTCCCAATACCGCTCCGCCAGCATTCGTTTCCGCTTGCCCCGCTCGCCGTCGAGATTTGGCCGAAACTGAAGCTGTGGGTCAAAAATGATATCGTGTCGAAGTTGTGGGTTCTTGAAAATCTCCTGCAGGTCGATTTCTCTGAGGGAATGCGAGTTGACTGGTGGTGGTTGAATCTGTGTGCTGAAATGGGGCAGCGCCGCGCCCAAGCTCTGAATGCCACTGCTCTGTCGCTTGTGTTTCTTGTGCTTCTTGAGGCTAGTGCACGTGGGACTCACGCTACCACTAGAACTCAGTAGGCCGATAGTCGGCGATGGCAAACTGGAGGTGGAAAGGTACTTGGGGTTCAAAAAATGGTGCTGTGGGCTGGCGGACGGCTTCATTTTGTGAATCTTACTGTCGCCAAAAACAAGGTTGGGAAGGGACCGCGACCGCGACCTGTGTCGTTTCATGCTCACAGACGGCGGCGACGACATGGCGGGCGTAGGAGAAGGAACTGGGGCAGCCTCAAGCGGTGCTTCAGTTACTTCAATCTCCATGTGAACGTCCTCCGGTCGGTCGTCGTCTGGCTTGTCCATAGGGACATCTTCAACAACACTCAGGCGGGGCATGTGTGTGTGAGTTGTGCTAATATGAGGTTGTTGGGTGTTGGTAAAGTAATGAAAAGTGTTGGAGCTGGTGGTATGATAGGGTAGTCAGGTGTATGCGTGCGGTGGAAAAGGAGAAAGTTATAAATATTCTGTTCTTGTTTTTATTGCTTTTGCTTGGCCGAGCACAAAAATCAATTATGCCATTGTGTGGGCCGCCGCACAAAAGAAATCCTACTCTCCCTACGGATGTACGGATACACGGAATCACACAGTACCTACCGTGTGGTTGTATTGGGTTACCCGGGAGAAGACCAGTACGGTTGGGAGTGGTACGGTTAGTGTACGGTTTAGCGTACGGTTTCCATATGCGCGCTCACACGGGCGTTAATGTTAGACTTATAGTTCAGTTGGCCATAGAAGAGAGAGAGAGAGTGTGTGTGTGTGTGGAGTTCTATGACTTAGGGGGGAAACAACATATTGCCTATGAGGGCCTCATGGCTTAGTGTCATCCACCTCAGGAGCCTCATAACAGCCTCATCGCAAGGAACAACCTAGATGATAATTAATACGCCGGTGGTGACCTGTGCAATCCGATATTCTACAGCTTATGGCCAGGATGCCCTGGCATCGAAGCAGGGGCGGGCGGACATAGTCATCGGGGCCTTAGTCCGCCCCTCTGATGCTAGTGATCTTGATCATCACACAGAGACAGGGTATACGCTGGGTGTGGGGGCTAGGTAGTAATAAGCAGTGAGTGAGGTGGTGTTGAGTGTAAGCTGGCTGCCCCACGCATATGGGGTGTGGGCTTATGTGGGCGACGCAGGCCGTAGACCGTTCATAACAAAAGGCTTTGCGGGTCCTGGTGCAGGCGGCGAGCAGGCAGGCTAATGAAGTGGAGTAGTGCAATAGCGTGATTTAAAGTGAGCGCATACCCACATTTCTGTGTGTCCTCTTATCGGCTCCACTGGTGATCATCTGTACTCACTACGGAGAGCCGGTGAAAGGCCGTGTAGTAAGCCGGCGGGTTCTGAGGGCATATAACAGGCCAGCCGTGGCACAATGGTCTGAGTCCGTATGAAATTTATAGCCGTTCTGCCTCTTAGCGCAGTGTAATAGTGGACTTCTTACAGCGGCCTACCTGGTGATGCGTGGAGATGATGTGCGTGTCGGCGATTACGGCGGCTGTTAAATATAGCTGGCCTGGTGATTGTCACGACATCAGTTGTAATCAGGCTCTGTTGGCGTCAGGTCAGTGATAATTGGCCATGTGTCATGACTTGGCCAGCCTGACACGATAATCTCACGCACGTCGCCCGTGGGCGGAGATTGTTGCGCAACGTGATCCTGTCTGGTGATAATAATGTGTAGGAATAAGCTGTGATGGATCTAGAAGCGCGCAACACTAGTTCTATTGATTCAATGTACCATTGCCAGAGCCTTTGATGAACTTGTACCGGGCCTCACAGACCCCGGCTGGAGATCCCGGCTGGAATCCCGGCCGGCTAGACTAGGAGGCGCACCCTAGATCCCTGTGACCTGTGCTATGCCTCATCGCCTGCCAGCCTCTCACTAGCATTTCTTAGTCGAATCTAACATTTTAGCTAAAATTGTCCAATCACTAAGCTCCAATTCTTAGTAACCGTCTCCCCGACAACACTTGCCACCTCCTGAACCAGCTGCAACACACACTGCAGGAACAACGCGTCGTAAGCTTAGCACTAGCATACTTCAGCACTTAGAAAGTTGCTGGAAACACTAAGCTGCGCCTTCGCTGCGAACCACTCTGGTGGATTCCACGTTGAAGTTGAACGTACCCTAGTACTTAGCATAATCTTGCTTACAGTATTACAATTGAGCTTGGTATCAGATCACAAACACTATAGGCAAGACACTGGTGAGTTCATTCAAGTACTGGGTCAAACCAGTACCACTAGTGGCCAGCCAAGGAACATCAATGGGTCGCTTGAAAGCCTTCCTGGCTGGGCGCTCTAGCAAGGTTATCTCACAGCGACATGCATTCTTACGCAGCTAGCACGCTCAGGGATCTCGTTTAGGACACGCGCACTGCCTCAAATGTCACGTGCTAGAGAGAACAAGGCCAATTAGCTTAGCCGATTGAGCAAAGACGTTGCGATTCAAACATCACGATTGTCCCGTGGCATGTGTCACAGAATGTACCACTACTGTAGGCTGACCTGAAGGTCAATGCCGGCCCGTTCCGGAGTCGCCGATCGGCGTTGCTATGGCAACCGGAAAGCCGCGCTTCCGATGGGTCCGATCAGGAGAATTTGTAGCAGGTATATTATCTCCCAGGACCCGCCATCTGCCCCTTCATAGACCCCTACCATCACCGAGATGATAAGCTTGAAACGACTACGCGCCCGGTTACTAGCCGACGCGTCGCCTGCTAATACACAGTACAAGCTGGAAACATCCTGGGATATTCGGGTTTCTATAGACAGGCTCAAGAAGCATCAATGGGAGCGAAAGGACCTCCAGTACCTGGTTATGGTCCCACTGCTCTGTTTTTGCTTCTTCATGACGAGTAACATTCCGTTGTTGGTGCGGTTACTTATCGTCGCTGGACTAAGCTTATTGCTGTTGATTCCCGCCACACAGCAGTTCTGGCTTCCTTTCATGCCTATCGGTACCTATCTGTTTCTATTTTATGCGTCCGGTAAGATCCCTGCTGAGTGGCGGCCAAAGATCTCTGTCAGAATTCTACCGGCGCTGGAGACGATTTTGTACGGTGGCGACCTTAGCGAGGTGCTCGCCTCATCCACCAACGCCTTCTTTGATGTTTTGGCCTGGATTCCTTACGGCCTGGGTCATTTCGGCATCCCTTTCATCATCTCACCATTCATCTTCTTGTTTGGCCCACCTTCCAGTCTACCAGCCTTTGCCTTTGCCTTTGGATGGATGAACGCCTGCGGTGTGCTCACGCAAATATTCTTCCCGACGGCTCCGCCATGGTACCACAACTTACACGGACTGCAGCCAGCTTACTACGGTATGGAGGGGTCAGCAGGCGGTCTGGAGCGAATTGACCAGCTGTTTGGACTTAACCTTTACACTGACGCCTTTAAGAGCTCGCCCATGATTTTCGGCGCTTTCCCCTCTCTGCATTCGGGAGCCGCTGTCATGGAGGCTCTCATGCTGTCACATGTGTTTCCATCTTACGCACCTCTCTTCTTCGGTTACGTTTTGTGGATCTGGTGGGCCACAATGTACCTCACGCACCACTACTTTGTCGACCTCACTGCTGGAGCCATTCTGTCTTTCACAGTCTTTTACTGTGTAAAGCTGACCATCCTGCCCCAGGTTTCCACCGCCAAGTTCTCACGTTGGTCCTATGACCAGATCACTTACGGCGTCTCTGAGACTTCGTCCAAAATGCGAAAGTCTACTGAGGAACTGCCTCTGCATCAGATTCGGGAGTTTGGCAAATTGCCACCTCCAGTCAAGACTAACATTGGAAAGCATTTCAAGACTTCATCGATTCATTATCATGATGAGGAAGGATTGACCTCTAACCCGTCGTCGTGCTCGACGAATGGTCACACTAGTCCCCTGAACCGATCGGGGACTCCTTCTCCTATTCATGAGAGGAGTGAGTGGTAGTCCGGCACTCATTCATCATGTGCGAGCTCTCCGCACTCATCATCGAAGTCAGTACTCTGCGAGTACTATGCAATGTACAGTCATGACCCAAAACGAAGCGAAACGACGCAAAACGAAGCAGCAACGATCAAAATTAATGTGCATATATCTTAATGTCTAATATTAATAGAGTCTCGTGGCGACACGAGTTCCTAGTGACCTCCACTCATCGGTAGTAACTTGCAAACTGGGGAGTAGCGCGTTGCTTGACTCCTCGATTGAATTGAGCGAGCCGGCATTCCGATGTTTGTAATCACGGGATTTGACGAATTACCGGTCGTAAACAAAAACATTGTGGAAATGAAGTTACGCTCCCGTCGATTGGCCGGCCCAGCCTTCCGGGGTTTTGCGATCGACAACGCCACAACTCGGAGTAAGAACTAACGGTACGGAGAAACCTATACAGGCTCGGGCGTACGGTTTCCGTACGGTTCGGAAAAAAATTATACGGTTTAAAATATGGTGGTTGACAAGTGAACGAGACGGTCAACGCATGTGTCGGCTCTTGTTTCGGCTACTGGGACATTGTAGGCTAATACACTAAAGTGAGTACAATTTGGCCCGCCGTCTAGTCGCGCATGGAGAAACCAATATTTACTGTATTGAGGCAGCTCTAACAATGCCATGGCGCTTGGACTCAAAAGAGAAACACCATTGCCCAAAGGAGAGTTTGGAGAGGTGCGGCCAAAGTGTGGCTCGCCGTGGCAACTGTCTTAATTGCTAAAAAATTCAAAGCGTGTCTTAGACACTACCGCGGTCCGAACAACGGTCTGGAAAACTTTTTAGCTTGCCTCAACGCCAATCCTACCCGCCGCCCGCACAGACCATACCATTGGCATTCTCAGACGTTAGCCGCATTGGGTTAACCAGCTGCAACGCTTACCACTCGCGTCCCTGTCTTGACCGCAGGTAAAATGAATACCGATGCCTGTATTTGGCGTCGGATCGTGCAGGGGGGTGCATATGATTAAATTGCCATGCAGTGCGGGGATGGCTCTTTAAAGTATCATACACATAGGGTCCTCATCGTGTAGTGCTATTCAATGAAGTCATTAAGCCTTCACGGCTTAGGCTCACCGTGGACCCGGCTCATGATGCCGTCAACGGTTTCGTCCAAATCCGGATACGCCTGTTTGATCTGCTTGGCCAAAATATCTCGAAATTTGGCCATCGCCTGCATCTTTCCGTTGACGTATTGGTTCTGCTTCGATAGGAGTTCCACAAACTCACGTGTGTACACGTCAGGGTTTCGGCCGTTTTGAATGTACCTACATTAGATATGCGCCAAACGCGTCATCAATTCTCCACGCCTTAGCCGCACTTAGCAGCAGATAACGCTAACACTTACTCAACCACGTCCAATGGCACTGTCGTTCCGAGTTTTCCGCTGTTGACCACTAGCGTATCCAGTTCCCGCGTCAAGTCGCCCACCTTCTCAATCAAGGCGTCCTTCCCCTCGACTGAAGCCTCAAAGTCGTGGATCATAATACCCATCTGGATCTGGGTTTCAATGATTTTGCTCAGCTGCAGCCGAGCCTGCTCGAGGTTCTCCATTTCACTCATGTTTTGTCGGATAGCTCCTGAAATATAGCCTTGGCTGAAAACAATAGATTTAGAGTTTGATTCCACGGATTCTCAGGGCCAAGCTGCTGCGGTCGGCTGGCTCAGGCGTAAGACTTTGGCGTCTAGCACGTGTGCAACGGGCGGCCGTTGAATGGAATTCTCAACAAATACCGTCTCCTTGTGTCAAAACCCAGAACCAGAACCACAAAGGTTGTTAGAACCAAGGCGTGTTATTAATCAATCGCTGTCCCGCTTGACGATAAAATGTCGGGGTCGTGATCGGACTAGACCGTTGAGTTTATCTCACTGATCTGACTCAACTGATTTGCTCAATCGTTTGCTTTCAAAATCTGACTGAACTGATTATTCAATCGTTTGCTCCAAACTAATCCTCTTGCAAACAGAGATGAACTCCTCCTGTCAATGTACAAATGTATTTGCTGGCACTGGTGTGTGATCCTAACCGCTGCGATTTCTGTGACTCTTCGGCGCAATAACAGCTCAATCTCTGGTCTACACAGCTCTTATGCCGTCCAAACTTCTCTATCGCGGTCAAGCTGTTCCACCGCTATTGTAGTAAATGTTTGTCGTTGAGGTCACACGTGGTGATGCAAGTCAATCATTTTGTCCCAATACACACACCTCCACCCATCAACCAACCTATCATGAAGAGCTGACTACACATATAGAGCAAAGATGTCCAAGAGTGAGGACATTGGCCCGTATGAAGTCAACACTATTAGCCCTGTCAAACCCGTGCACGTGATTGCACCTAGTTCGCATCGTTTTTCCTGGCTCAGCAACGACAATATCAATGCAGTGTCTGGTTCCATGGCTGGTGTCATGTCTGGCATAGTAGTCTGTCCACTAGACGTTGCTAAGACGAAGCTACAAGCACAAGGAGGATTCAAGTCTTCCAGCAAATATAAAGGTCTCAACGGTACTATCAGGACGATTTTGACCGAGGAAGGAATTGTGGGCCTATATCGAGGCCTGGTACCCATTGTCATCGGCTATATTCCAACCTGGACAGTTTATTTCTATCTCTATGAGAAGTCCAAGAACGCACTTTCGGATACCGGCCTGTCACCATTCATTGTGCACACGCTCTCAGCGGTTGGAGCCGGATCTGTGTCCACAATGACTACAAATCCCATCTGGGTGGTCAAGACCAGGCTAATGTCACAGAATCGAGACACTTCATGGCAGTATAGAGGCACTATCGACGCTTTCAGGACCATGTATCGACAGGAAGGCATCGCAGTGTTTTATCAAGGTCTCGGTCCAGCATTGCTTGGTCTGTCACACGTGGCGGTCCAGTTTCCATTATACGAACAGTTCAAATCTATGTTTGCACACGAAGACTCAGGCGAGCTAGCAAACAATTTAGGAATCATGGCGGCATCGGGGCTGTCGAAAGTCGCAGCATCAACAATCACATACCCGCACGAGGTCATTCGAACCCGAAATCAAATTCAAACAAACGGATCAGCATTAAAGTACAGGGGCATCTTAAGAACAGCACGGACAATATATATCGAAGAGGGCTGGCGAACGTTTTACGCGGGCTTGGGCACCAACATGTTCAGGGCTGTACCGTCCTCAGCAGTAACTCTGCTGACCTATGAATGGGTGTCGCGACATTTGCGTCACTACAGGGACACTTCTGCGGCAGAAGAAGCGAATCTATTTACCTGATTTCGGTCTTTTCATTCGCCACATCGGATTAACTCAGGCACTTTAGAAGCCAGCCACCAACTCTATATCATCGCATCACGCCACAATCATAATCTGAATGACACTGAATGACATTAATCATCGCATCGCCGTGCTGGATCACTACCCCGTGATGGGGACAGATTATGATGAATAGACGTGGCCGTCGTGGGCAGCGCTCACGTAATACCCAATGTATCTTGTTTACGCCACTATAAATGCATAAAGGAGGATTCTAGCCGGGTGTAGGTGTAGATTCTGGCGCTGAACGCTGTTGATGCTGGGTATTTCCTGCGGACCAGCGCAGCTGAAAGCACGAAAGCAGCCGGACTGACAATGAAGCCTGGCCAATTCACACTTCCTGAGCTGGACTTCTCACGTGAAACCGACGCGCTGCAAACCTGTGATCGACCTCTTGTCTCTTCTCAACTATTTAGAGAAATCTCAACTGAGTCTCTCAGTGTCATTCTGATCGAGGACAGCATCGAGAAGTCAGAACACTCATGCCACTGTTTTTTCTGAGGTGGAGCGGGACTTTTTTCTTCAGAAACCGTACGCACTGAGATCGATCTGTACGAAACTCACTTAGACCTTGCGCGTCCAAGCTTTGATAATCATTTTTCGCAGGCCGTCGTATACATCAAAGAGGAACAGGGTCGTGGCCCTCTTCAGTGAATGTTCGACTGAGCACCGCAGCTTCTTCGTGCCCTCCCACGCAGACTCGTGAAAGAACCGACACACGGTCAATGTCCATAAGTCTCACTACCTCCAGCCACAGCCCCGTCGGAAGGGCATGCTAACCGTCACATTTCCGTGATCGACACGCCGCACAGGACCATGCAGCCACACGGAAGGCTAGCCAACAAATTAATAGCGCGTTGCTCGCGCTATTACTGGTCGATATTATCAGGAACCGCGATCGCTGCCGAGTAGATCGACTCACGTGGTAAATTAATTAGCCGCGTGCCACAGCGCGGGTACAATAGTTCGCATGCAAAGTGCGCGGCGAACCATAGAGATAAGCTAGCGCTACGGCCTCCAGCTACAGAGAGCAGTACAAAGATGGAAGAACGGGAGAGAGAAGAGCGGAAAGAGTATTGGCCCGGCTAACCCAACTAATTGCGTAGTGTCACGCTTAGCTTAGCCCAGTTTGGTATTCGAGACAGTCAGGGGCCTCAGTACGATTTGTACCGCCAGATTTCTACGCACCTGTGACTAGATCGCCCCTATAGCTTCATCTGCCTCTGGCTCGCTACCCATGTTACTCTACGCTACGGTGTATGCAGGCCGCCGCCAAGTGCTTCTTGGTATTGGATTAGCCGGCTTGGTGAGACGCCCAGCAGCCAATACCACCACGCCCATACCGCGCTTATACGGAGTTCAGCCTTACTCATAATCAGATTCTTGAGTCATGATGAAACATCGATTCCGTCGATTTCCACCTAACATCAGTTGCCCACGAAAAAAATAGGCAGGTAAGTCCTGCTACAGCTGAAGCCCTACCCTTCTCGGAAGGACTCCAGGCTATTTACGTAGGGAACACCAGAAAGAGCTGAAACGAGTGGGACCGCCCCCAAGGCCCCCATGCGTAAAAATAGGGTTTGAAAAAAGCAACGTGTGCATATGCCATCAGGCCAAGATCGGGGATCACTGGATTAAATGAACTGAGCGTATATAAGGTGTCCCGCTCCCAGTTTATCAAACCACTCAGGCAGCACACAATCAGCATACAATGTTTGAAAGCCTAGACAGACTCGAGAGAAGGCTACAGGCACTGGAGCTTAAAATCACGACAAACCACAGTCAGCTGGACAGGTATTTGTCGTCGCCAGAGGGTGAGTATTAGATGGTGGAGTATAAAAATCTCGGTAATGGTTTCAACATCAGTTTCAGCAACGCACCAGATCACATTTTGCTATTCCCCAGCCAAACATTAACCATTCGCTATTCGCAGCCATTTGTTTCGCTACGGTGCTCAGCTATGGCTGGTTATCGCTGATTCAGGAGTGCGTCATAATGACGATCAGAAGATCAATTGTCGTCAAAAATAGAATATCAAGGGCCATCAAGGGTTTTCTGTGCATCCACTCAAGGCCAGGGTGCTTGAAGGATGAAGTTTGCGATCTACTTGACATCCCCCTTGCGATTCTGATGACGAAACCGATTGCCTGAATGTGAATTTCAAAACACCAGAACCTTGTGCTAACTCAGACCCCTATTCTGGCATGTACATCCCCCGTCTACAGCTGGAAATGCGGAACCTCGAATCAGACTATGAAGAGGTGTGCAAACGGATTCGGGTTGCCACACAAATTCAGGCCAGGAGAAACAGCTGACTCTAGCTCAATGGCCCATATGTACCCCCACACCAATTAACACTGGCCCAACTCGATCGCTAATACCGGCCCACTAGATCGATCATTACAGCCACTTCACGTGCGCTGAAACTATTATTTATTGCATGTAATTTAATGAAGCTTTCAAGATGCGCACGTGGGTGGCAGCGTGGGGGCGGCCGGCTCCGACCGTGGGTGGCCGCCGGACAATCGTCGGACTGGGGAGCATGGATGTGGAATAATTGGATGCGGATGATCTGATTACCAGATAATCGCAGGTGGGTACGTGGACCAATCAAACGTAAAAGGACTCTCGATCGATACCAGAAATTAGGCCCAGCGCCATGGCTGAAATTGTGAGAAGAGCCATATACCATACAACCATGCACATGTGCATAGAATAGCAGAATTGTTGAGGTACCGGCTCTGAGGCAACGAGATGCGTGTATAGCGTGGCGGATTTGCGGCACAAACCTCAGAACTAGGGTATTGACTTCCCTGTGTCCGTTTACAACACTCGGCCCGGTAACGCCAACTTCATATTTCTCTGTGCAGTCTGGACAGAATTATCTGTTGAGCTCTATTCAATCTCTGCTCTGCTGTGATGTACTGCACCATGCTGCAGGGACAACCATTGCGTATTGCACGTACATGTATAACTCGTATGCCGACCAATCGCAACATTATCCAGTCAGCAGCCATATATCTGTCCAATGTAATAATAAGGCTTGCGGTAGGCATAATAAGTTGCTGCCGTACGGGTGATGTGGAAGCGGTTTAGGTATATTTGAATGGTGTAATCGAGCAGAAGAAGAGCTAACCGGTCGTGGCTGAATCTCTCAGCAGGTAATCGTGATTCGATCGCCTCAAATGCCAACAGGGCTTGACCCAGACATGTCAAATGCCGGCGCTTACCTGAAGATTAGGTTTGATTACCTTCAACGCCAGCCTCCGTAAGTGCTGCAAATCAAACGGTATACTGTGATAGACAGCACAACAATCCTCGACAAGCTAATCAGGACAGCTAAATCTCCAATAAGAAATCAATGAATTTAAATCATCAATCCGGTCGCGCATCACCAAACCAATATGAGGCTCGGTCCCAGGTGCGCGAAAATTTCACCTTACACCAACCTAACCTCATCGAGCATAGCATAATGAGTGAACCAGTCAACGCAGAGGTACCACAGCAAGTCGACGCCATGAAGTCGCGACTGCAAGAACTTGAAGCAGAGGCCGAGCGACTGAAGGCCATGCAGGAAGAGCTCCAACAAGAAGGCGGTAACCTCACCGAGGCCAAAGAAGATCTCGACGCTCGAAGTATATATGTTGGCAATGTCGACTACACCACTACCCCCGAAGAACTTCAACAACACTTTCAGAGTTGCGGAACCATCAACCGAGTAACGATTCTGTGCGACAAGTTTACGGGCCGACCAAAGGGCTACGCGTATGTTGAATTTGCCGAGCCAGCATTGGTAGCCCAGGCTCTGCTGCTGAACGAGAGTCTTTTCAAGGGCAGGCCATTGAAGGTTACACCAAAGCGAACAAACATTCCAGGCATGTCCGCTCGAGGACGTGGACGTGGACGGGGTGGACGAGGATACAGAGGTGGATTTCGGGGTCGGGGTGGCCGGGGTCGGGGGTACTTTCCTTACTAGACTAAGCTGAAGAAGCGCACGAAGGAGCGAAGCGAGTGAGTGAGATCTGGATAGTATGGCCCTATGGTTGAGAGACTGGTCAGGTTGGCGAGTCGAGAACGGCTGTCGACCTATTTTGATGAACATGAATTGACAAACAACACTAACAAAACTGTCTGCTGTCATTACAAGAGCTCGAAAAGAGATGAAAAATAGCAAGAATAAGATAACAGTAAGAGTATAATAAAAAGAGACAAAAAAGACAAAATTTGGAAAGATCAAAATGCTAAATATGCATAGACAGACAAGAGCAATGACAGTTGGAAGTCTGGTGGGGGTTGATGACGTTTATTCATTCGCCAGGATTGCAGTAACTCGACTCTACTGGTAGCCAAGAGAACCAGAAACCTTCGCGCCTCATGATTTTCACGGAACGTTCAGAGTATTACGAGACTGCCAGGAACTTTTATTACCGAAACGCCATTGTCGGGAATTTTGTTCTGAATCCTCAGAATCCGTTATCGTGCAGTTCCTCGCGCGACTCGCTTTCTTGCCGGAGTGTTACCTTAGAGGCCCCGACAACCAACCCTTCTCGCCGGTAGGCGCCCTTCTCCAGCACAAGGTGAACTTTCCCATGTTCAGCGGCTCAGCGTCTTCCGCAGTCCTTGTACATAGAAACGCTAGCTGGTGTATATCTTTTGGCTGCAGAGTCAATTCCTTTGCGGTCTCACTGAACGGTTCAGCGTCCCAACCATGTGCTGGTACCAGTTTCGTACTCTCCAGTGTCATTATCGTGTCTGAAACGTTCTCAATTTGTGCTTCAACTGAGCACTTGTTATCCGATGGCGACAGTTTTGTCTTGACGCTAAGACCTGGCTGAGCTGTGAATTGATAATGCTTCCTGAACGTTTCTTCTCCGTGGGTGACAATTGCTGTCAGAACATGCAATCCTGCCTGCTTTGATTCGTAGTGGACGATATGCGACGATGACTCGCTTAGTTCAACGTCGGTCTCTAGAATAGACTCTGCACTGCCGGAGGGCAATTGAATCGATGCTGATAATTTAACTGAGAGGGCTTCTTTTTGCGACAGCGACAGGTTCAGCATGCATGAGAAAGTCTCTCCAACATAGAGCGAGCCGAACGAAGTCGGCAGCGATAGCGCGGTCGGCTGATCCGGGCCGACAGTGAGGTCCGGCGGGGTCAATCGGGGACGAGAGAGCCTCAAAACCTTGAGCGCTACCTTGTGGTCCATTTCTCCTCAGCTGGTACAAATTCGACACCAATTATCTTGATGGCACTGATTGCAGTATCGTATGGTGTTGGACGGTCACCTACCAAACACAAACTCCCAAATGCCCCCGCTTACACCTGCTCTTGGCTTTGATCAGATAACGCACCGGCGCGCTTAACCTTACCTCCTCAGACATGCATCAGTATTTTGCCGTTAAGGTTATCACGCTTGCGCTAGAGATACGGCGGCGAGACAGGGCCGGTGTCGGCGTCGGGACGCCGACCAGGGTTCCGACTGGTTGACTGTTGACGACCAGTATGAACTGCTGTTCGTCCGACTGTCGATCGGCCTAGACCGCTAAACATCCCGCTCCCCATGTGTACCTGTACGTGATTGAATTTAATTTGTAACGGGCAGCGGAAGAATACCGGAAAAATAGATTAGCCGGAAGCAGGCACTGGGTCAGGCGATGCCACCAATCGCGGGTTTCCGTCCGGGCGTATTCAATACCTACATCACCATTAATCAGCAGCAACTATTCTAAGTAGTCACTATTGCCTAACCATCTGGTATCGGAAAAACATTCTATAACATATGATTTATCTGCTGGCGCATTAAGCTCGATCAGTCGCACCTAATTAAGCCATCGGCTAGCAACAGCAACCCAGAATTAAGGCAAGACAAAATTATACTCAGTGTTAGCGTTAGTGCACGTGACTAGCCTATCTGGGTTAGGGCGCGCAGAATGGCGGGACAGATCTGGTTTCTCACTGGGTCCACGGACAGCGGAAAGGCCATCTGGTGGGCCGGCACGTGAGACCCCAGCGATTATTCCACATTCATCCACTTCCCCAGTAATAAGCGGCAACCCACATCCGGGAGGCGTTTACGAATTGGTTACGAGTATTGTTTTAGATCGGTTACCGAAGCCAATTGAGATCGCCCGTCTGGCCTGTGACAAGTTCCTTGTCACGAAACATACAGAGCTCTGTGATCTATCGATTGGTTGAAATTTGATGGGATGGTTTGTGAACGCGTGAAATTGATGAGAATGGTGGAGCGGCTAAAGCGCGCGTAATTTGTGATATCGGAGCCGACGCCATGAAGCTGTGATACAAGAGTACATTGCTATCCGTTGAATTGGCGGAACAATGTCACATCGACGATCAGCGATCATAATCTCACATCGCGAATGTGACTGCTAACGGCGCCCGGGGCCATGCGACGCCGCCATTAGGTCATCATCTATCAATAATCCTTGCACGCGTTATTAACATGCTCAATGTACAAACTCAACGGCGCTTAACTAAACGCGACAATAGCATAACTGGATATTAACGCGCTGCGTGGCATGACGCGTGCGCGCCCACCAAGGTACTTGGCGGTTTCCGAAATGGATATTCCGGCGAGCCCGAGAGTCTATTCGAGCCGACTCGGCCGAGATTGTCACAAGCCTAGCTTAGCACAGTCACAGCGGCGCTTATACGCTGCCATCGCTCACGTACAGTGTAACGTACCTTAACTTAATCCCCGCCGTACGCCACTCATTACGTGTTGATTTGGCTGGCTACATCGGCACAGCGGCCGGGTTATAGCCTAGACTATGACTTACAAGTATATAGCAGCTGATGACTAAGCGCTACAATTGACTGCTAAGGTGGCAGAGGTTACACAGAGAGCTAATATTAGGCCTACTATTGTTAGTTAGTTCCGCCAGCCATCGCTTCGCTCTGGCTAGCTGTGCACTGCCATGTGAATCCACAGTGCATCACAGCGTCACTCGCGCGCTGCACATCGTATTCTCGCGATAGAGCCGTCCGCGCTGTCTATTGGTGGAGTTCACCCGTATGTGCACCGGGAGTGCCAGAGCGCTATGCTAAGTGTTGGCTCTATAGGGATTGAGTACGAAAGGCTGTTGTTAAGGCTTGTGCCGCCCTTGTGAGGCGAAAATCGCGGTTAACTTCGGCGCGTAACTCTCTCGATCTGCTTTCTTTTTATGACGTCAGTGGTGCCATACCTTTTCTTTTGCTCTGTTTGATATCGTGCATAATGTGAGGCAGGCTCCCAGGTGTGCGGGGACAGGTCGGTTCTATTGCCATTTGTCAAAAATAGCCTATCGGAGCCCCTTTTCAAAACAAATGCCACACCTACAGCATACATAACCACGCGATCTGACATTTGATAAGGCATCACATAGTACAGGGATTGATTAGCTAACGGGTGTAGCTACGGGAAATTGAATAGGAAAACAGGGATAGGGAAATTGGCACGGGTCAAATTGCAAAGGAAATTACAAATCACAGGGACTAATCAACGCGGGCCACAGACATTGGGCCATATATATCGGATCACTTGGAATGAACATTGAACTATCCATACAGAGTCGCATGATGAACTCGGCGATAGAGGTGGATGAAATGGCGCCACGAACAATCAACGACGAGATGGCACGTAAGCTATCGTTCTCGCTGCTATACGCGGACACAGCCCCGAGGGACACTTGGCGACCACAATTAGACGCCTGGATGAAGAAGAACCACCCGTCCAAGCTGAAAGAAATCAACCAGGCCTATACGAAGCCAGTGCCAATCACGCTGACGGCGCCCAAGAAGCGGGAGAAGCCGGATCAAAGACCAGATCTCAGTCCGAGTCTTTCCAGTCCCACGCAGATGGAGCCCTCATCACCGATCCAGCACCCGGTGCAGACAGTGACCACGGCGGACTATTACTACGACTATCCGGCGGTGAAGCTGCCATCACCGCCACCGGAGCCGGACGAACATCACCACCACGGCAAGAGGCGGTGCATTAGCTGCGGATCGGATCAGAGCCCGTGCTGGCGGCCTTCGTGGTCGATCTCTGCGGGCCAGCTGTGCAACAGCTGTGGGCTGCGTTACAAGAAGACGGGCGCCCGGTGCTTGTCGGCGAATTGCGGGCGAATCCCGGCAAAGGGCGAGTGGATTGCAATGAAGAAGAATGTGAGCAATGGCAGGTACTCGTGTTTGACCTGCGGGGGTGAAGTCGAGCTAAACAGTTGACGAGCAACAACACGAACACTCAACACTGTACACACAACCCTACTAACACTAACACGACCGCTAACCACAGGATCCACTGACAAGATCATAAACTCCCGAGACTCACGACTCTACGACTAAATAGCTAACACATGATGATTCAATGATCGATATGATGACAATTATAGAGTTCAGCGATCAATAATGAATACACGGCCTGGTGCTGATAGCCTGGTGCTAATCATAATCTGTTTCTTCAAAACCAGCGTACCGAGAGAGACCCGGCAACCGTCGACCCCTCCTTCGGGATTGTTCGTCGGCTCTGCGCGCACGTCGGCACATTCACCAACTAAGAGCCGAACGCGCCGACTCCTAGTGTACTGTGGAGAAGATGGAGTCGAAGGCACAGAAATGGCTCGATAACTATCAGCAGTTTTTACTGAGGAATGCCAGCCAGGTCTCGTCCATCGAGAGCAGTTTGCGGTCACTGACCTTTATTCTCCCCGGCAGGTTCAAAGACGTGGAGGTGGCTTCAGAGGGTTGTAAGTAGCGACGACAGGAGGAGCCGGCTGTCATCGAGCCTGCTGTCATCGAGCCAGGCTTGCTGTTAGCTAGCTGTCAGCTAGAATGACCCAGGTGTGTGGTTCAATCTTGAGTGGACTGTCTCGAATCGTACCTTGGACTTTGCGGGGTACGCGACTTGAATATTCCGAGAATTTCAGTGGCACCGTGCAGTTTTATTAAATGGACAGAATGAGGTAGAGCCGGTGCCCCAGATCAAGTTTGCCGGCAGTTCTTCTAGTGCTGTCTCTCTAGCCTCGAACAAGGATCAAAGCTTGCAGAGAAAACAATGAAACTGATATTTTGAAGACACCTTGCCACACTGGCTTGACGAAAGAACCAGAGCTCGTGAAAGCTAACATAGTATACAGCGTCCTGCAAATCATTGGCCTGTACCATGACGCTATTCTCGCTAAGGCGGCCAAAAAGCTGTCCAAGCTGGACCCCACCTTTCGAACAAGCGCACACAACAGGTACACCGAGCACATGGGCAAGCACGACATATTATACAAGTATGCGACCGTCATGCTTACACTCACACGGTATTCTGAGCTGCTGTGGGAAATGGTGAGCAAACGAAAACTAGGAGAAAAAGGACGGTGGATAACAATCATGGGTATTGAGGGTCTGAAGTCTGTTCTGAGACTGATACTTTTAATTAAAACCAAAAAACTGACCCTGTCGCCGCCAATTCCCGAGCGAGAGTTTGATCCTGAGAAGCTAGCCCAGAGCATTGACGCCCCAACGCCAGAAGGAAACTGGAAAATGCCGCGAAGTGGTATGGGCATTGAAAGGACGCCACTGGGATCCATCGACGACTTCTTGTTCTCCAAGATCCTCACCTCAGAAGACGTCAAGTCGCCTAAAGAACTTCTCAAGAGGCTCAATGCCAGTGGAGTGACTGCGGAAATTGCATATATCGTCCGGCCCTTGATTTACGCGTGCTTGCTGTACAGGTTCAGAAACAGGCCACGAAACTGGACCCCATGGATGGTGGGATTCTTCATTGAGGTCTGGGCCAGGAGAAATGCCTCGCTGGACTACCCAACTACTCTAGAGAACCTGGAGATGAACAAGCGAACGTCGCAGTTGTGGTGGTGGACGCTGAGGTCCAACATGTACACTGCCGTCTCGCGGCCAATGCTTCATGGAATTGTCAACAAGACAAACTGGATCCCGGGAGTGAACCTGATTGGATCCATCGTGGATGACTACATGTACCTGCTTGACGAGTATTACTTTTCGTCTGTGAGTATGTGATTCCCAAAACCAAACCTCTCTAGGCTTGAAGCCCGCGTGCCCCCTTTTTATTGTATTTAGACTTTTGTACATAAACTCAATTGAGTCTGCTGACCGGATTGGCCACAGCATATGCAATGGATTTCCACTGGCGGTGGACCTCTATAGTGAAAGGCAGCTCAGCCGGAGAAGGGTATACAGCCGGAGAAGGGTATACAGCCGGAGAAGGGTATACACTCTTTCCACGTGTGAGCCGAAATGTTATATCAAGCGGAATGCCGTATTGAGCAATCTAACCTTAATCAAACTGTAATTAAGCTTAACCCGGGCCCGCGCTAATTGCGCGACAATGGTGACCAATCGACAAGGACACGACAAGGACCCAATCAGGCACAATCGAAAAGAGGCAATCGCACAACCATCGAGACAGCTAAAATTTGGTGAAATAAAGAGATCAATGGCCTAACTGAACAGTAAGCCACTGAATTGAGCACAATAGACAGTAACAATAGTTCTAACCTAATCGAGACACGCGCTGCGTACGCCTCTCGTCACGCCTCGCATTGCCGCCAGCAATTGAGAGCACACGGACATTAAAGACCTTAGTTAGTCTACTCTCCATCAGCTACAGCTTCCAGCCACTAAATCTCTGATCTGGATCGTACGCGCAACTTTCTTTTGTAACAAGGATTTAAAATTTTTTGTTTTTGTAAGGGCCTGCCTCCTGCACCAATAACAAACCCCATCATCCCATTCACATATTGCTGGATCGCGCTCTCACTAACACTATTACCACACCTTAGCAACACTGCTTTGACAAGAAAACAACACACTGTTGTTAGCAGCACCATCGCACGAACATTGTTGTTTGAGGACACCCGCTCCTCTCTTTCTCACCTTCACGCTTGAAGGACTCTAAGTACACCTTCACGCCGCGCTCGAAGGTTTCTGTTAGAGGTTGATGCGACTACTCCAAAAGTTCCAGCCGAAGCAACCCAAGGAAGAGATGGACGTCAATCACCAAGTCCAGCACCCGCTGCCTGGCATCGCACCCACCCACGTGCCTGTCCATCAGGCACCCTACCAGCCGCGAGTGTCGATGCTTCCCAACAGGTCCACCGTGTCCAAAGGCAAGTACTCACTAGGCGACTTTCACATCCAGAGGACGCTGGGCACTGGCTCCTTTGGCCGCGTCCACCTCGTCCGGTCAGTCCACAACAACAGATACTACGCAATTAAGGTCCTCAAGAAGGCCCAGGTCGTCAAGATGAAGCAAGTCGAACACACAAATGACGAGCGGCGTATGCTCAAGCTCGTAGAGCACCCCTTCCTCATTCGCATGTGGGGGACCTTCCAGGACTCGCGGAACCTGTTTATGGTGATGGACTACATTGAGGGCGGTGAGCTCTTCAGTCTGCTGCGAAAGTCGCAACGCTTCCCAAACCCCGTCGCAAAGTTCTACGCGGCAGAGGTCGTGCTCGCCCTCGAATACCTCCACTCGCACTCAATCATCTACCGGGACCTCAAGCCCGAGAACATTCTACTCGACAAGAACGGCCACATCAAGATCACGGACTTTGGCTTCGCGAAGGAGGTGCCCGACGTGACCTGGACTCTGTGCGGAACGCCAGACTATATCGCGCCAGAGGTTGTCACCACTAAGGCCTACAACAAATCAGTGGACTGGTGGTCGCTGGGAATCCTCATCTATGAAATGCTCACAGGCTACACGCCGTTCTACGACCAGACGCCAATGAAAACATACGAAAACATTCTGGTGGGCCACGTGCGGTACCCCAGCTATCTCCATCCAGACGCAACGAGCCTGCTACAAGGCCTCATCACCAAGGACCTCACATCGCGACTGGGCAACTTGCAAGGCGAGTCCCAGGACATAAAAAACCACCCCTGGTTCAGCGAAGTCATCTGGGAAAAGCTCCTATCCAAGGATATCGAGACCCCCTACGAGCCGCCTATCCAGTCCGGCGTCGGCGACACGTCCCTCTTTGATCGGTACCCGGAAGAGCAGCTCGACTACGGCGTTCAGACCACAGACCCTTACGCCCATCTCTTTGAGGACTTCTAAGTAACTAACATGAACGTATTCACTACGAATCACTGTATGGCTGGCGGTCCCATGCGCGATCCTCTGCAGATGCGGGCCAGGGTGCGCAGACCCTGACCGCCTTCACGGCAGCAGCAACACCATCAGCCTAAAGCCGGCGGCTGCAGGAAGCGCTGCGTGTGAGAAGCTTTCCAGCCTGCAGCCTGCACCTTTAATTTGGCTGGCTGGTCAGCATTATGTATACATGTACAGGTGCTCGGCGATTGGGTGCAGAACATACTGTAGGCATCTCACCATCAGAGCGTAGCAGTGACATTATGCGCAGGAGAAACTCGAAATTGCAGAGCCGTGCACCATGGTCTAGACGGCTATGGTTTCTGAAGCCATGCATGTAGGTGGTGCGCGTCAGTCCTAACATTTGCGCCAAAAATAATAAGGGGGGTACAATGATTAATAAATAGATTCGTGTCGTTACATTAGTGGGTTTGTCGTGCAGCTCTTTGAGGCGTCGCAGAGCTGGATCTTGCGACCCCACTCGGAATTCAGCACCTGCTTGACTGTGATTCGTCTAGAGGGAACCGGGTCCAGCACGGAGTAAATGACATTCCGGCACTTGTCCGAGGCGAGTGTCTTTTCAATGGGCTCGTAGCCGCTCTCTTTTTTCCGTCCCTTGAGGTAGTCCTTGTAGTTGTCGTCCTCGTCGGCGACGGCCACAGACCACAGATAGCTGCCTGTTCGCATGGCCATGTAGATGATTCCGACGGCCCACACGTCTGCTGCCCGCGGGTCAAACTCGCTCTCCTTGAACTCTTCTGGCGCAATGTACGGCCGCGAACCGCACACGCCAGAAGATAGATGAACATCGTTCTCCCAGGCCATCTTGAAGCACTCGCCGTTGCCGAAATCCGAGATCTTGACAATACCGTCGCACGTTAGCAGAATGTTTTCCGGCTTCAAATCGCAGTGAGCGATGCCCATGGAATGCATGTAGGCGACGCCACGGACAAGTTGCTTGAAGAAACAGTCGGCCTCGACCTGGCCGAGCCCGCAGCGCGCGTTCGAGGAAGAAGAGGACAGAATAAGCGAGTACAGGTCGCCACCGGCACAAAACTCCATCACCTGGCAGTACAGCCCCTTGGAGTCCTTCATGAGGTCTATAGTGTTGATAATGTTGGGATGATGCAGCGAGGAGGAGATGCAGAATTCTGACGCCAGACGAACGCTATAGTTTTCGTCCGTCTCGCCTGTTCGCCTTTTAAACTGTTTGACCGCGAACAGCATCTCACGTCTCGTCTGCGCATCCACCTTGTGTGCTATCCTCACCACGCCGTAGGCTCCTTTGCCAATGATCTCCTGACACTTTCCATACTTTTCCAGCAACGACCGGTTGCACAGGCCAAACTTGACAACGTTAGACGGGTCTTTCTCGCCTTTGGCGATCTGTGACATGAGGCCATTCATTAGCGAGAGCTCGTTACCGACAAACTCGGGAACCGCCGAAACAGCGTCATCGCCGACTTTCTGCGACACCATCTCCTTCAGCAAGGACCCCAGCTTCTCCTGGCGCTTCGTGCTCTTGAGATAGTGGCTGTGCTTGCCATCCTCGTCTATAACGATCCTGTACGAGGTCCTGCCCGAGGTGACTGAATTGGTAGACGGTGTCGGGGACTGCCTTCCAAAGAGCTTGACGCTGCTGGACTGGCGCTTGAGCTCTGGCCTGTCGAAGTAGCCCTCGCCAGCAGGAGCGTTGATGGGCGAGGAGGGCGCAGAAGACGCGGGAGAAGTGTCCCTGGAGATGTGGTGATGCTTGAACATGGTCTTGAGCTTTGCCATCTTTCCGAGCCTCCTTTCGAGCGGCGGACTGGGAGGCGTGACTGGTAGAGGATCCGAGGATTCGGATCCTCGCGACGACGTAGCTGCCGACATAAGTCAGAGAGACTTAGAAACGTGGACTTAGAGTTGTTGGTAAGGTAATGAGATGATGCGCAATGGTATTTGTTATGTGCAGCGCAGGGCTGCGGGCCTATTGGGAGTTTACAAATTTTTACAAAGCCGTTGGGAGAAGCATATAATAAGCGGGGACATGTGTAATCAGGTGATACGGGCGTACCTCCGTGCTTACTAAGGCATATACCTTTGTAGAAATAACCAGAAGTTTTTGGAGCAGTGGCGGTGGCTGACAGGCCAGTCCGAGAGCGCTGGCGGGGCTAAATAGACTATATGCAGGATTTCTTGGCAATTCATTAATGGGCCTGCGGGCGTCGGAAGAAATCGGCGTCTGGTGCTCATCGAGTCACACGTAACATAAATGGCTACATGTGCCGTAATCACCAGATCTTCTTTTTGTGTGTGGAAGCTTCTAGTGGACGAAGTTCGGTTATAGAAACTTCCAACGGGTGACTCACTTTGACGTGAAAGTTGCATGAGGGATTTACTTGCAAATTTTGCATACAAAAATGCCTCAGCGCCATGTTGGCCGGGACTAGTACGGTCACGTGGTCACGAGAATTGACTGGTGACCACTAACGGACTGGCGGCCGCGAGAGTAGCGGTAAAAATAGAATAAGCTTCGATTGGTGGTGCGGTCTTGGTGGACGGTTAATCGACAGGCACTATTTTGGGATGAAGAGTTGGAAGTCTTGTAATCTGAATTCAAGGTGAATCAATTGTATGACGCGCATCTCTGACCCTTAACAAGTTAGGGAAAAGTTCAAAACTCAAGACCAAGCATGCCAATCTCACGCGGGAAAAAGGCCCTTACATTGTGATCTGTACATTGCCGGTGCAGTCTCTCATGTATACGGCTGCTCTTTTGCTGTGAATTGACTGCACTGATATGTTTAACTTAAAATCTGGAGATCGCCAAGTTCGCCGCACGATCTCGCATTACGCTCTGATTAGATTCTATTAACAGTTTTAGATCAAAACGAACAAACTGCTTCATATCACTTAGGGTGCTATCAGGAAAATGGTATTTATAGCCAACACCGATCTACGCGCTTCCAACGGTGCATTGCAATCGGAAATCGCCGATACGAGCATCCCACTCAGGCCGGCAGCCTGCCATCAGTCCCACTGCGCACCCGGTATACGCAATTCTCTGATAAGATGCGCAGTGTGAAGATCAAAGCAGACAGACGCTATACACCAAGGCGCCACAGTAACATAGTGAGTAATGGATATCCGTTAAGGCCGAAAAAGCCGAGCCGAAATCAACCAGAATCGCGATCCTTTGTCATCGGAATCGTCACATTCCTCCTGCACCCCTATGCGCGGTCATGCAGGTCGACCGTTGGGCCACGCTACTTTGCATAGCATACTCCTGCGTTTCATCTGGGTCTTGTTTTGGGCCAGCGTGGTTACGGGGGTCGAAGTGTTTTAAAGTTGAGATGACGTGCACAGGTTTCAGATCGCATCGATTATACCGTTGACGTTGCCAAGGGAACGGTGCAACGGTGCCTCGCTATAATAATCCTATGCTATAAATAAACTACATCTGTAGCGTGACCAATGCTACGGTACACGCTAACGCTAAGTAACTCGTATGCACGCTTATAATACCTCCGCATTCTTGTCTAACAGTGTCTGAGATTATGGGCTGTGCTTGCTACCGCCGCCACGAACAGAGTGTCAGCGCAATGATTCTCAGTCGCCGGATCTGTTTCAGCAAAAGACATGGGGAGCTCGGGACGCACCCATCGACTCATCTATAGTACTCACACGCACGTGGCTGCTATCAACCCGAAAATTGTAACCGCCAAAGTACGACGCGCTAAGAATTGCGATTACGTAACCAGTGAGTACAGATTATAAGACGAATTGAGACAGCCCAGAGTACCTAAGAGCGCTGTCTCGCTGGACAAAGGCTAGCCGACACGCTGGGAGCGCGCGCGATGAGATGACCTCGGCATGAATCAGGGTTCCGAATACGGCGTCAGATTATAGACACGCTATAGACACAATAGAATGGAGGAGAAGGAATCGCTAGACAGCCGAGATAGTGAGGAAAAAGTCCTCAATGAGCTCGGATACAAACAAGAGTTTAAGCGGGAGTGGAACGCGTGGTCTGTGTTTGGCTTCGCGTTATCCAATTCTGGCCTCTTTGGGTCAATTTCAGTCACTTTGTTATATCCTTTGGTGGCAGGGGGCCCCGCTGCCTTGGTATGGTGCTGGTTCATTGGCGCTATCGGCTGCCTGTGTATCGCTTGGAGTGTCGCCGAGCTAATATCTTGTTTCCCGACCTCTGGTGGAATGTATTACACGCTGGCTAGACTCGTGCCGAAACGATACGTGCCCATAGCGTGCTGGATTGATGGCTGGCTGTATTTGCTGGGGTCAATCACCTCGACCTGTTCGGGCGATTTTGGCTGCGCAGAGCTTATCGCCGCAGTTGCCTCTATGGCTACTGATTTTCACTATAGGCCCAAACAAGCACACGTCACGGCAATAGCCATGGCTATCATGATCAGCCACGGCCTGTTCAATTCCTTGCCGCCGCGGATCCAGTCCTCCTTGACGCGGTACTACTCGCTGATCAACATTGGCACGACCCTGGTTGCGATTGTTCACTTGCTCGTCGGCACCAAGAACAAGAATAGCGCGCAGTACGTCTTCACCGAGGTGGTTAACAGCTCCGGCTGGACCAATAACGGCTGGTCCTTCATGTTTGGCTTTCTGAACGTATCATGGGTCATGACGTCCTACGACGCGAGCGCCAGAATCAGCGAGGAAACAGAAAACGCGTCATTCAAGGTCCCGCTGGCTATCGCTGCAGCCCTGACAGTGACTGCAGTGCTAGGATGGGTGCTTGTGATTGTCTACGCCTTTACGATGGGCACGGACATGAGCGCTCTGATCGACTCGCCGTCGGGCCAACCCGCAGTAGTTATATTCCACAATGCGCTGGGAAAGCAGGCCGCTATCGCGTACTTGAGCCTGGCTATAGTCATTTCTTGGTTTGGCGGCTGCGTCGGCGTATGCTTCCTTTCACGAACTTACTGGGCCTTTGCTCGTGACAGGGGTCTTCCGTACTCTGATTTCTGGCGAAAATTGGATCCAAGAACCGGAAACCCGCTCCGCACAGTGTGGCTAGTGACTGTCACCAATATTATGCTGTCATGCATCAATTTGGGCAGTGCGGTGGCCATGCAGGCCATCTTCTCCGCCTGCGCGATAGCTACAGACTGGTCATACGTCGTATGTATTGGCTGCTACATGATCAACCGCACGCGGTTCGGAATTAAACGGGGTCCGTTTCACATGGGACGGCTGACCACTCCTGTCAACTTGATTGCTTGTGTCTGGACCGCGTATGTCAGTGTCATCTTTATCATGCCAAACTATATGCCAGTCACCCCAGCAAATATGAACGATACGGCAGTGCTGTTGGCATTTACCTTCTTGGGGGCCGGAGCCTGGTGGTGGCTGGGAGCACGCAAATTCTACAGGGGCCCCGTCACTGCTGTGATGAACATTACCAGGTAGTGAGACTGCATGTCTAGAGTTTTGTTTTGTATTTTTGCTTTTTGCGTGGGGTCTCGCTTAGCGGGCTCGCTATGTAAGCGCTTAGTCAGCGCGGATAAAGTTCGATCTCAAAAAGATTAAAACTTTAAATTCGCTCTTTTAGGCAAGATTGACAAGGACAGTTGCTTTTTTGTATGCGCCAAAAGTAACGCCACGCCTCGGCAAAAGCAACGCCACGTCAGAGGAACAAGCAAAAAAGTCATTGGCAAAAGCAACGAAGAAACTCAAAAGCAACCGGTCCAACAAAACTTACACCTCTCCATTTCCCATCCTCTACACACCTTGACGCTTACACCTATTTGCACTAACAGTACACACACACGCGATGTCCAAACGCGCGCCCATGGAGACGTACTACGGGTACCTAAGGACGCCCTTGGATGCCGTGATTTTGTTTGAGGCCTGCCGGGTTGGCCTGCTACCGCGGGTTCAACGCCGGCTTTCAGAGAAGGAACGACAGAACATTCGTTCAGGCTCTGTCTTTGTCTGGGACGAGCGAGAGGCGGGCATGCGACGCTGGACTGACGGCAAATCATGGTCTGCCTCCAGAGTCTCTGGCTCCTTCTTGACCTATCGCGAGATGGAAGGCAAGCGGTCTGAGGACGACGAGCCGCGACAGCAAATGGTTGAGGGGGTTTACAACACTGATGATGTGGACCACGTGATAAATTTTGGCATTGACGATAATCCTGCGCCGGACGGTTACCGGTACAAGCCGGATGGGCTGATGAAGCAGTCCTTCTCCATCACCACGTCCACAAACTTGAAACTTCACCTGATTGCGTACTTCTCGCGCTACGATACAATGTCCAATGAGCTCATGGTCCCCAGCCAGGATCCTGAATTGAAGAATGTGCGAATTCCAAAGGGCTTATATCCTGACGCCTCTGGACCTTTGGATCCGCACTTGCATCCTATGAACCAGCGAGAGTATTACCAGGCCGCTCCGGGTCATCCGCAGCACCCTGGTCATCCACAACACCCGCAACATCCTGCACATCAGGCACATCCAG
Source organism: Blastobotrys robertii (assembly GCA_030564385.1). Lineage (NCBI taxonomy): Eukaryota > Fungi > Ascomycota > Dipodascomycetes > Dipodascales > Trichomonascaceae > Blastobotrys > Blastobotrys robertii. The sequence continues at coordinate 2,266 of JAJLUQ010000061.1, read as the reverse complement.
GCCACCCACACCCTCACCCGGCCTATCAATATCCCGTGCCCGTCTACCAGCCAGGTTACCTCTATCCACAGCATCAAGCCCAGCACCCGCAGGCTCATCCTCAACACCCACAGCACCCGCAAGCACCACCACAGGCGCCGCCACAGGCTCCACCCCACCCAGGACAGGCTGGCGTCTCGCCCAGACAGACCCAGGCTCCACACCCACAAACTCCACAGAATCACCCGGCCCCGGCCCCAGGCGTGCTGCCCCAGCCTAATTCCTACAAGCTCACCTCACAGTACCGCCAAGTAAGCCCAGGGCCGTATGTGGCTCATCCAGGTGCGCCGCACCAGATTCCAGCGCTGACCCCAGTACCGAACAGCGCCAGTGGAAACACGGCTCTAGGATCACCGCCACACGCGGTGTTAAAGGTGCAAGACATTCCGTATGCGAAGATTGGCGCCTTTGTGGAGGACCAACGGGCAATCCAAGTTCTGGATAAGAGATTTCTGCTGGCTTAGTCGCGCCGCGCGACGCGTGGCTTTTACCAACCTCAGCGAGTTTGCAGCTTGGTGAGATGCTGCCAGCATTGTCATTCCATTTTATCATCATCATTATCACCTACACCGAAATCACCCCATCACGCTGACCTCACCACTAATTCTCATGCCTGGTGCCCCGCCCACGTCATCAGTTATCGGTCCGCAGCAGATTAGCCGGTCCAGCCATGTTCACGGCTCTGAAGCTGCTCCGAGTGGCTTTTACTGCAGAAGTAGGATTCTCTCAACAGCCTCGCTAGCAGTTTCGCTGCGCTCAACTGCGCTCGACACTTCTCTCGGGAATTCGCTATTGATGCATATATGCATAACTGATGCTATTGATGCAACTCAAAATTCGCTGCAAAAGTCTGCGCGAACGCGAAGCCGATAAGGTCACGATTCGGGCCAACGTCTACAGCAGTTCGCCACCTAACACCAACAGCCCTTAATTGTGACGGCTACCGGCGGTCACGCGCTTTACTCTGCGCTGTCCCAAAGCTGATCCCTGTCTGCCAATCCCCCTTATCTCGCCAGAAACCGAAAATCCCGCCCACACTTAACGATTATTAAATGGAATGAGCTCATGCTTGGCTGCTACAAAACTATAACCAAATCTTGGTATCCTGGCTACGGAACCTGCCACCTCATCAGTCTGGACCGGCTGTGTCTATTTATTTGTAACGGTATGAAAGTATTTATTAATGTTTACACTGTGTAGGCTGACTGTAGAAGCCCCATCCGTGTTCACCGTGTCTGGCGTCTCTAACATGACCAAACAGAGTCACTACCCTCCAGAAGCCGCAGACAAAAAGAAATAAACGCACTAGTGAGATTTTTCTCATGCAAAAGCAATTCGCAGCCTGCCAAAAGCAAGAGTCCTAAAATGGAAACAAGGAGCCAAGAATTATTCTTCTTGTATTCCTCTTGGCTTGTTATACATGTCGTTTATGCGCACGAACGAGTGCGCATGCCGCGACCCGATAATCGTATGGGTCCGCCAAGGCCAGTTCGCAATAACGTCATGAAACGAGCTGAGGGATGTACGGCTGAGACAGACCCTTTTGAACGGTCCAGTGGGCGTGTTTGAGCTTGTCGTCGCGCGTCCATATTCGGAATTCAAACATAATATTAAACCGTTTTTCCGGCATTAGCTTTTGCCTGTCTCACTGGATAGGATCCTACATCCGCGATTCCCTAAAGAAGTCACTTTCCTTTCTATTAAAGTCTATACAATTAGTGGTGAGTGTCTACATAATCACACACTCCTTCTCCTTCTGGTTGTAGGTGTTGACGCCCATCTCCTCGAACGTCATGGCCACGTTACCCACAGGCATAGGCGGCTTCTTCTTATCTTTTTTGTCTTTGATTGGGCTCGCCGTACCGCTACCCGGTGCGCTCAGAGGAGTAATTGGCGTACCCAGCACCGTAGAATCGTTCTTTGTATCAGCCAGGCTTAGCGGCGACCTCACGTTCGGAGCGGTTGGGTGAGGCATCATTTGCGGGATACCCACCTGAGACGCAGACATGGAGGGCGTAATTGATGGCGCTGGCGATTTCGGAGGATGAGGCGCGGGGTAATTTGGTCCCAGGCTTCCACTGCTTGTAGGCCGCTTGTCCATCGAGCCGTAGCTTCCCGGCCTCGGAGCGCTCTCAAAGCCGGAACTGGGCCGCCAGTTGTTGTAGCTGGAGCCGTTGGACGAGACGGACGAGTTCGACGAGTGCACTCCTGGGCCGGGTCGCGACAT